>JAOEHX010032314.1:30290-45097 GCA_025448015.1 Bolborhynchus lineola | reverse complement strand
AATTCAAACGAATAAGATTTTCTATATGGTAACGGGTGGAGTCTCAGCTCATATAGATGTAGGCCAATTGGTGATCACTTTTAAAAAAAAAAATAAGTTTAAGTGAAACATCCGATCCATAAACCACAGGCAGAAAAGTCACTTTAAACTGATTATTTTACTGGCAAGACAGTCTTACTCTAAACTGTGTCTCCTTGACAGAGATTCAGCTGTATAAATACCTAGCAACATGCATTTAGTATGCACTGAGGCACGTGAAACACTCAGGTGTGTAGTTTCCCAAGGGGATAGAAGGTGCAGCAGTAATCTTCAGGAAGACCCCTGCTCTTCTGGGATGGCAGCTAGGGCTCAGGCAGGATGCAGGCAGTGTTTATGCACCTGAATGCTTCCTCTAGTGTTTTGCTCATTCTCATTTAAGCATCTCAGATGATAATTTGTCAGTTTGGACTATCAGCTAATACAGAACTTCTGCAATTCAGTCTGATTTTCAAGCTCTGTGTTCTTTTCCTATGTTCTTATGTCTTCTCAGAATAAGTTTGATCTTGCCTGCTTTAGACTGGAATGGATGCAAAAGGCCAGTAGCAATTGAACATTGCAGCTTTCATAACAGCTCAAGAAGCAGCCAAAGTCAGGAAAGTATAGGCAGTCCTTAACCAGTGTACCTTGCCGGAAGAATTTTTATTTCCTGCTCTCAGCATGTTTTCACATTGTCATTTGTCTTATATAATCTGTGCCTCATCCTCGTCCTGATGAAATCCCTTCAAGAATTTATTATCAAGGTTATAGTATTTTCTTTGACCACAGATTATCATTAGAGAAAAGTGTACCTGTCCTAGCTGCATGGTACTCAGATGCTGGCTGGTTAAACCATGGCAGTACCTAACCAGATCAACTGGGACCGTGACATAATATTTTCCTCAATAAGTTTTTCACTTTTGTTTCCTCAAAAATTTCTATGCTGTCCTGAAAAATGGCTAAATATTTGCCATAGCTGCTAAAAACCTGGGAAGTAGCAAATTAGTTTCTTATTTTGCTTTGCTTAAGCACAGAGGTTTTGCTTTTGCTATTAAACTGTCTATCTCAACCCATGAGTTTTCTCACCTTTACCATTATGATTCTCTCCCTCATCCTACTACGGGGGAGTGAGCAAGTGGCTGTGTAGGGCTTAGCTGCCTACCAGTGTTAACCCACAAAATCATCTTAAGAAGGCAGCTGGGCTTCAGATAAAGCCAGTACTTTTGATTTAGTTGTCAAGGTCTTCGACCACAGTTCTACAGAGAGTGAGAATAAATATTTTCAGAATATATCTGTAATGGATTTACTTTCATATGTCCTGGTGCCAACAGGTAAGGGCAAAATCATATGAAAGGAAGGGATAAATACAGAAGATATGGGCTCTTTCCTGGAAGAGAAAAAGTATATTCTTTTTTCCTTACTCTTTTCCAGTTCAAAGAGCTTGACGCAACATGAAAAGTGTGTTGCAGGCCACCAGAGCTGTGCTTTGGTAGCACAAAACAGTACACATGCTGGGTGCTCTAGGATGTGTTACAGGGGTAGTATAGCAGCACTATGGAAGGAAGGAGCAGCTAAAGCTAGTGCTGACTCTGTGCTAGGTTTTTGTTGTTGTTGTTTTTATTTTTGAAGAGGAAATGGAGAAACACGACTACCCCCTGCCTGGCAGAGAGCTAATTGTAGTGAACTGGATGACAGCTGGGAAGCAAGCTGACAATTAAGCAGCATGGATGGACAAGGGTTCAGTGCTTTCATTTGCTCCCTAGTGAAAGTAATTGTCATTGTTGATATACCCATCTACCTCTATCAAAGTCAGCCATGTGGCACGTGCCACCTAAATAGAACATACCTTCAGAGGGGGCTATGCAGACACCAATTCAGAAGTACACTTCCTTTTCTCAAACTGTTTTTATAAAGTCTGAACCTAGAAGAATGCTGTCATTTAATCTATATACACTATGCCTGTCATTCTTCAATACCTTTCTATGTCCTCATGCAAGTTATGCCCAACTTAATCATCTGGAATTGCTAGTGCTGAGATAACACTTCATTTCTATGTGATTTCTGAAGTGCAGAAACCTTTCCATATGGCTATTTCTTAGTAACTTTGAATTCCTTTACCCTCTTCCCCTTAACCAGGAGGACAATAATTCTAGCAAAGATTTTAGGAATTTCACTTTTTTTCAGGTGACTCTCAGTGACAGCTTGAGATTTAAAAAGCATTCCCAGGAAACCATCTTCATTCAAGACCTCAACAGTTTTTGTTCTTCCCTTAACAAAAATGCACTCTGCAAGTTGTGGGCTATGTTTATTTATGCTATAGCACCCAGGTTACACAGGGATCAGATTTATGCCACATATGTAATCTCACAAGAGGATCTTCCCTGACATTACAATGAGACATATCTCACACTGAATACCAAGTGTGATTAAAATGTGTACTATGACCAGTTTTCACTGTTAGCCACTTATCTGTCATCAACTTTCACACAAAAGGAAGAATCAGAGAAACAGACATAAGCAGATGATCACACATTTAATAAAAGGATGTTCATCTGTTCTTTGAGCAAGCTTAAAGGGGTGAGAAAGCAGTTCAGTTTTATTAAAGCAAAATTCAGCACTTCTTTATGATGGTGAAGCAGTAATAAATATTATATGAATTTACAACATTGCAGATGGGCAAAATATATTTTCAAATCATGTTAATAATTACTCAGCAGTGATTTTTAAAGTGTTAAAATAACCCTACAAGTGTAGTGTTTATTCAGTTAAGGTTTTATCTACTAATTGTAGAATTTTGCTGCATATTCTTGGTAAATATATTATGAGTACGGTCATATGAGCAAATGCACTTTTATTGCCATGGCTTAACAAGCTACTGCCTAGCAACTGAGGCAGCTGACCCCATTCTTGATCTTAATCGGTGCCAATTATAAGTCCATTGTATATTATGGCCTCCACTGTATTATTATATAATGTAAAGGCAAAAGAAGTTTTGAGATTGCAAATGCACTTGTAATAAAATGAAGAAAATAAGACCATATCTTTTGTAAGAGGCAGAGCCATTTACTTGGCTAAGCTGAATATCCAGCTTAAAAATCTACATTTTACATCTAATGATAACTTTTGTTTATTTAAGCAAAACCAACATGTTTTTCAAAAGTTTGGCAAAGTAGTGTTGTTTATTATTAGGTAAGTTTCATATATGAAGGAGAGTGTAACCTTTGTACAGGGTTTGCTTTACTTCTGTAAGTAGTAGTATTTTTTTAATGAGATCACATACCTACATGAATATAGGAAGAATTAGAGGATGGCAAAAATTGTATGCGATTGTTCTTTTATTTTCCCCAAGACAACAAAAAAATATAATGTAATGAGTGATAATAATAAACTTATCTAAGCTTAAAAATTAGTCCCTGGCATTGTACACCAAAACCAAGGAAAATTACACATACAAAAGCATATCTTGACTGTACTTCATGTTTAACAGAAACCAATGTAACTCCCTGCCTGCCAGCTTCAAACATCTAATCAAAGAGATATGATTTTCTCCAATAAGTGAATTTTAAAAGGTGATATCTAAGACAAATATGTATTGTATATATTATTTCTGAAAGCATTTTGTCTGACATTAAGGGATATATGAGTACAATGATCGTAGAGCATGTAAGGCAAGTAATCACTTCCCCTAGAGGTTTTTCTAGCAAGAAAGCTAAAAATTTAAACATAATTTCAAAGATTTTCACTTTGCAGAAAAGATTCTTAGCTATTTAAATAAAAACAGGCTTTAGCCATAAAGATTTTACACCAGTTACAGGATTATTATATCTGTGACTTACATAAAAAGCATTACACAACATACATTTATTTTTACCTTAAAATTGCTATCTATCCACAGCACACTGTAGCACATTCAACTCAAAACTAGGGGCAAGAACAAGGAGAAGAAACAGGGCATATATATTCCAAAGGAAAAATTATCTGTGTGAAAGGAAGTTCTTACCAAATCAGGAGGTTAAGTCCCCATTGTACCTGCACTAGCCCTTCAACTGCTGGCATATGCACCTTCATGTTTCTTTACATGATGTAAAGTGCAGACATAATTTTGCATCAGTTTTATCAGAATATGAGTTGTCCCTTTTTTATTCCTTTAACACATCTTTTTAATTATTTATTTAACATAGGCTTTTTAATATCATTTACTATGCAGTTTAAAATGTATTTCCTTCAGTGTTGCCCTGTGTCTTCTCTTTTTAAAGCTCTTTTCTCTATATAGGGCCACAAAATGCACCTTATCTAGTATTTTGGTATTATACTTCTTTTGCATCCATTCTCTTGAGCCATATTACAAGTACTACTTTACAATTTGATTGTTCTAAATCTTGAAAGTTCAACTGTGTCAAAACCAAGTTCTCACCAACTCCACTTTGGGAGCAACTTCTATAGTGTAAGTGATCCCCACTGCATATTACCATAGTCCCTCTGCAGCAGAACTCTGCTTCTGGTTCAGACTGCTTTTTTTGATCTTCAGAAGAATTCATGAAGTCAGCCTATTTCACCTCGTTTCTGTCACTTTATGTTATAGTGAGGGGGATGAAAGTAGCAAAATAAAGGGACTAATAAGTGTTACAACTTGTGACATCCAGATTGTCAGGGCTTTGGCAGATCTTTTAACCTTCTATCTGAAAGATAATTTAAAGACTTTAAATATAATTTCTTAAAAAATTAAATAGTGTTTAAGGAATTTTAGTCACATATTCTGACCAGCCAAAGAAAAGGAATATTTCAGATGTTCAGTGACATGGTTAATTAATCAACTCTTCACATCCCCACTAATCACTAATCCCAATAAATTTACCAGCTACTACTGATAACATAACTATTTACCTACATAATGAACTCTCAGAAGAAGAAATATAGGCAGCTTTAATGAACAAGTCTGTTAAAGATATTCCTAGAAAAAAGTGACTTATTTAAGTACGGCATATGAATGCTTTTAAATTAAGTAATCTCTCAGGTCATAAGTATTCTGATATTTGAAAATTACTTTCTTGGCAAAAGACACCTTCCTTCCAATTCAAACAGACAAAATTCTGCTAACTGTAAATATATTGGCACAATCAATGAGGTATTTCTTTGAAAGAGAATGGGCAAATTTATCTACTTTCTGGAAAATAAAATTGTAATATAGCTTATAATTTCTGCCATGAAACTCCTCAATGTCAATGTAGGTTTACCTGTAAGCTACTTTGTAGGGTCCTGCAATTAATACTTAAGGAGCTGTTCCATTTAAACAGTTTTGAAACTGTACCTTTCTTCCCATTCCTATCTGCAATTTTTCACCAATTGTCTAGAAAGTATTAATTCCTTTCTCACTTTTTCTGCCTATTTAAATAATGTTATCTCCTCCCACCTCACAGACAGGAGCTATGAACTTGGTCCATGCCAGCTGGTAGAATCCCTAGTGGCTTTTCAAATAACTCTTTGGAGATGCTTTTCCTTGCACAAGTTCTACATCACTGGACATCCATCATGCAGTAACTTAAAGCAGCACATACTTTATTTTCTGAACTACTTGCCAGGTCCTAACAATAAATGACATATTCGTTCATAAAGATGCTCTGCACAGGACAGGACAATTATGTATCTCCCTGTCAAGTACACAGTGATCCAGTGGCTCACCTGAGCTTCTCCAGACAGTTCCTCCTTAACCTATCAATCAAAAATATTGAGGTTGCTCTTAATGGGGACACAACCATTTATTCTTACAAAAATAATTTATCTTCTGCCATTGAGGCTATTTTTCTCATTGACTCAAATTATAACTTCATCATAATTCATCCCAATTAAGGTATCTATTTTCTTCCTTTTGTTATATAAAGCAGAGGGATTTTTGCTATAATAACTTGCAGTATAGTTTTATCTTATTTATTTTTTCTTTCTTTTCTTTTCAGCTCCTTGTTACTCCTCTTAGGTGCTGCTGTTCGCTCCTGCAGGATTTCTGAAAATGATACAAAAGAGTAGCATGCTCAGTCCCATGGGGCACCTGAGATTACAAAAAAATCCTGCTTTATACAACTCAGGAAGCCAGTTTTATACAGAGGAAAATCTGTGGCACAGTTTTCTACCTTTGGAAGCATAAAGACATGCTTAACAATCACAATTTGGCCCCATCATTAAGATGAAGAAATGTTTACAGCTGGCCATAGCAACTTATTACTGTCATTACATCTAACATTTCTAGTACCTCTTGGTCTGTACCTTTGCAAATATTCTGTGAGTTGAGACTTACAACATCCTCATAAATCATGTGAATATCTCATTTGAAAGATGAACAACCTTAGGCACAAAGCTCTCAAATGATTTGCCCAGTCACATGGCAAGTGGCAGAGAATAAAACCTAGGAATATTGATTCTCAGTTCTGTATTGTAGCTGCTAAACTCACTCATTCATTTTGATGCATCTAAACACAATCACCTGATTAAATTTGAAAATACTCACTTTATTTTCTTCTTCATGTGTAATTTTGTTCCTTTTATGTGCATACAAAACATTTACTACATTGTTGTTTATTAACAATCTGTTTATGTCCTAATACTCATCTTTTTCAGAACACAGTTACATAAAAGTGGTTGCCAGTAGGGTCCTGTTGCAAAATATATCCCCTTAAGCATGAAAGCAACAGTATGTTCAATTTTTTAAAGCAAATTTTCCAAAGATATAGCTTAGCTTTTGAGGGCCATTTGTCCACCACAAAAAAAATCCCATTTTTAACGCTTCCATTTTGCGCTGCGTGGAGAAGCATTCCATACTTCTCTCAGTAGTAACACTGTATCAGTGTGAACATTCAGATAGTTTTCATTTTGAAGGCATTTATTTTATTACTACACTTTGGAAGTTTATGCTCATTGTATTCCAACCTTATATTTTGTATAGCAAGATTTATTTTTACCAGTCATTACTGATGCCTGAGAAAAGAGGTTTTAGGATCAAACTATTTGGAGTCAGAACATTTTATAGGCCTTTAGCAAAATCCAAGTTTACAGGCATACCTAAATAAATAGTCAGGCAGTCTGACCATTTTTCCACTGAGCTGAGGCCTAGGAATGGTTTGAACAAGATTTTCTGAGACTTGACCTTTTTTTTCGCTTGCCAAGCAGATATAAACTATAAAACAAAATGACTTGTTCACATTGTGTATGTCTCAGTTACTAGTGTTCCATTTTCTACAGTATCTCATCCTTAGCAACATCTAGATTTCACATTGGCTACAGCAGGAGCAATTGTAGAGATTATAGAAGTAGATAAATCACACCTTTTTTGGTGATTTTCACATCAGATCAAGGATGGATCAGTCCTGTGTAGTTTTGCATTTCTCCAAACAACTGCTGGCATAATAAAATTAAATGTGTCGCTTTATTTTCAGATTAAAAAATCTTAAGTTTTCTGACTATAAAAACAATACACTGTGTGAACTATAGTAGTGGTTGGTGCAAAACTTTTTTTAGCTTTCATTATATTGCTTTTAATTTACTTTCTCATTTATTCTATTCCCACATGGATGAAAGGCAGGGAATAGGAAGGTAACCATCTGAAAAATGAAAGATATTTTTAGGCACAGACAATAGTTCCTTTAACTTCCTTCTAACTAAGAATTTCATGTAAATGCTAAGTAGTTTGTTCTGTGTTTATTTTTACCACTGAGAAGAGGCATACATTTTATACCTTCATAGTAGTTTTAATTATTTCTCTGCTTCTATTATCTCCTTCTTTGTTTCCAGGCATTTGTCTCTTATCACTCATGACCTCAGGAGAGTATTTTCTTTCTTAATTCCAACAGTATTGCTATCACAGAAAACAGGTGAGAATGGTTCCTGTATTTAGGAAACAGTGATTTTTAAACTCTTAATTTAACACAGGCTTCATAGATAAACTATCTTTTAAGACCTGCAAAGCTTTGTCATTCCTCATCAGTAGAACTCAAGAAAAAACTAACAAACAAAACAAAACAATAGTGGGTTGGTGGTTGGTTGTTTTTTGGTTTTGTTTTTGTTTTTTTGTGGTTTGGTTTGGTTTTTTGTTTTGGTTTGGTTTTTTTTGTTTGTGGGGGTTTTGTTTGTTCATTTAGTTTTTATTGTGGTATTGTTTTGGTTCTTGACCTGGGATTAACTTTGATTTGGGAGGAAAAACCTGTTATGTTTTCAGGGAGCCCACAGTTACATGGGTAAAATGTTATTTTTCTGCCTCTCAAACAGTATGGCTATTGATGCAGTTAGGGACAAATCCTGAGAAAGCAGGTGCTGCAGTCATGTATGCCAGCAGATGCACTCTGCTCTGCTAACATTACCAGCCACTATAAAATTCCACCAAAGAGAACCTGGGGAATCTGCACTGAGTGGTACATAATTTAACCCTGCCACTGATTATTCATTATATGTGTGAGCTCAGCATGTGAGGTTTTTGGATAAGGGGCTGTGAGATATGGGGCAGTGTTAGAAACCAGAACTATAATCCCTTAAGCACTATAGAAAGAGATTCACAGATCTTTTGCAAGATTCATAAACCTTCATTTATCTTCACACTCTCTCACCTTCCTTCCTAACACAGTTAAGAGAGGATTTGTGGTTTTGGCTAGGGTTGTTATTTTGTTCTTTGTTTCTGTAAAATGCTATCACATCCAGCCAGAAACAAGATAAGAAATATTTTGAATAAGATATCCCAGTGTAAACTTATATTACAGTCCATTGCAGAAGAAATATTTGTGTGTATATAAGAGTAAGGTGCCTGGTATTTTCTTCTTTCTTTCCAAGGTGTGGAGAATGTTAAAACATAAACCTTTTGAACTAAAGAAATAAAGTTTGAATGAAATGGAGGTAGCTGGAACATAAATGGTGCATTTTCTGTGGTACAGCCACAACTGCAAATTCTCAGTCATACCAGCAGCTTCTCACTAAACCTCACTAAGAGATGTGCAATTCTCTTGACTTAGGGTTAGTTGCAGCAGATGTTGGTACTCACAGTATCCTCTCACAGGGCTTTCAGACAGATGAAAAACAGGCTTAAAGCTTGCAGGGCTGTTTTATGGGAGAGGTCAGAGTAAATGATCATACTAGTCTCTTTTGACCGTAAAACCTGTGAGGCTTTGAACTGTTTCTTAACGTCTCCCAGCAGCTCTCCATTTTCCCAGCATATCCTCCACAGTATAGAGAGAGCTATATTACAATATCCCCAAGGAACATCACAGTCTAATGATCAAAGGAGGGCAAAATCAGAGGAAAATATTAGAAACCGTACGAAGTCTGTGAAAATGAGTTAAGATGTATAAAGTATTTAAAAGATTCCACTGCACTAACCCTTCCCATAATTTCTATCTCTTACTTTGTTGGAAAACTGTATTTCTGTGATCTGCCGCAGGGAGTCATTGGGGCATTGCCAGAAGGTCCCAGTTTTCTAACTTCCTCAATGATAGATGCAATGGGTTTCTCTCATTGCTGTTCTCTGAAGCTGTCTATACAAGTTTGCTGAAATATACCACAAGTAAACAACCAAATTCTAATGCTGGCAAAATCAGTATTATAGGAGAAACACTGCTGAAAACACATAGACACACAAAAAGAAAAAAAAAAAAAAAAAGGAAAAAAAATCCAACCCAATTTATTTGCTCTCAGAAGAGCAAATCACACAGAAAAAAAAGGCAAAGACACAGTTGTAAAACTGGGCATTGATGCATTTTGGGACATATGTCATATCTATATCCTCTTATCTCTGAAACATTCAAATAAGGCTCAAAGTCTAGTCTGATTAGATTTCTGCCATTCTGTGATACTAAAATGGACTGAACAAAGATTTAAAACTTGTAATTACAACTAAAATTTGAAGTAGCATCCCATGATATCTTTAAACAACACAAGGTATTTAAAGTCTTGATAGAGGTGAAAATTTTCCACATTTTACAGAAACAAAAGGTAGAAGGGAATTCATGTGATACAACAAATGTAAAATTACAAGAAAGTTCTTAACACAGCATTAATGCAATTTTATTAATGTTTCTCCTAAATCTGAAGAATAAGAACAGATTTTTTTCCTGATTACTTTCCACCTATCTATTTCCCTTCACTGTTTCCTCATTGACAGTGGTATTCCTCCACCCTGCTACCCTGTGTCCTTAGCTTGTCAGAAGAGGGTTAGATCTAATTACTGATTCACTCATCTGCCAGTTAGGTGCCAGCATACCACAGGTGGAAGAATGGTGTTCAAACTCAAGAATCAGGCACTCAGACTCTTGCTCAATGCACTCCCTGTCGTAAGCTGTGCCCCTGGGCAGAAAAGAAAGACCCTGGAACAGAGAAAGAGTGCACAGGAGAGACATCCAACTCTACTTGAGGAGCACCAAAAGGTTTTCAGAGCTTTAAAAAAAATAAATAAAAATTAATAAAAAAAAAAAACAATGTATTTTTAGCAGGGAAGTAGGAGGAGGGGGAAAGAGGGACACCAGGAGAAAACAGATATCCTGTGAAAATAATCTCTATAGAAAAATCTTCATCAATTGTCTATGGAGAGTTTTCTAAGAGAAGAACTTCCATTTTCCTTGTTGCTACATTACTATAAAAATGCAGACTTAAGATAAAAATAAAAATATAAAGCCTTAGGTTGTATGACATTTTATATGTTAAAATAGCCCTATCAAGGACATTTTGCATTAAAAAGAAAGGAGTTATGAAGATACAGAAACTGCTCGCTCAGAGAATTAAATCTATTTGAAGTATTTTGAGTACTAGCCCTTTGAAAAGCAACTTATTGTAAAAGGAAGCTGTTGCTAGGATACTGTAACCACTGTCATCAGGATAATGTGGTGGGCTTTTTTTTTATATATATATATATATATATATTTTAAACAAGAAATCTTGATTGATGAACGCAACAGATAATGAACATTGGAATCAAAGCTGCATGATGTGTTAAAGACTGAGTGGAACATTCAATTTCATGTTGAAAAGGCAAAGTGAAGTTAAAGTCTTCGAAGTGAAACCCATCAAAGAGTGTTACAAGAAATGAATGGCTACAAGGCTTGTTAGGTGCTTAAATAGAAGAATACAGACACAAAGCTCAAAAGTAAGCTGAGACAGAAAGACTAAAGAATAAGAGTGAACAGGTGTTGCTGTGGAGGTGAAGAAAGTCTGCAACCATTTCATTCTGCTGGAGTCAAAGACAACAAAAAACATAAGGAACAAAAGTGACCAGGAATGGGTGCTGAATTAGTCTTCTGAGTGGCAACAGCCTGCTAGTTGAAATTATAAAAATGGAAGATCAACAGAGTATGGAAACTGTACAGATCTGAAGAAAAATTAGGTTTATGGGCAAAATTAAGTCTGTTAAGTCACCACTAAACCTCCCCTCAAATAGAAGAGACCGCTTGATACTCTTCTCTGCATTTTCATGTCAAAGAAAGTGTCCAAGGTTACCTGGGTTATTCAAGTATCTATGCTATCAATTTCAGTGAAGTTTTGCCTTGGAAAGTGTGGGGCTAAAGTCAGAGCAGAACAGTTCACAAAGAGCATCAACTTGCATGACAAATTCCCTACTCTGCCTGTGGAAGAGTGCAAAGGTATTCTCTCCTAATTAAAATATGAATGCTGTCATCTAGTAATCTCCCTTGTGAGAAATAACAAGCTCACTAATTAAATGTGCAATTTCTTGGCATTTAAACAGGTCAATTTTTTTTTCTAGGTGTCTGATCATTTATTTGAGATGCTTCTTCCAGGCATGTTTATTATACCAACAGTAATTAATAACCAACATAACAGACCATTCTAAAACAGGAAGGTGAATGATGTAGTTTTGTCCTTTTGCTCAACTGAAGTTATTTTCAAATAGACAATAACAATAATTAAATAGAAGATAGAGGTTTTATTCCTATTAAGTCCTCATCATCTTTTTATGCTTCCTGTGTCTGTCTTTTGAAATATATCTTCCATAAAGTCATCTCTTTGTTCCTTTTGGCTTTAATGAATGTTACTGCATAAAACTCCAAGATGGCAAGACAGTCCTGCTTTACTGATACTATACTTGGAAGAGGTGCTGCTGAAGATAGATTTAAAGTTGTGGTACGGATAGAGTGGAAGACTTCTGGGCACAGAGTTTACTTTCAAAAGCTTATGTGATTTACAGAATTCAGGAGTCATTTGCATCATATGACAGTCTAATTAGCAAGCAAGGTTAAAATACTTATTCATAGAATCCCTCCATGGTTTTACCGTTAATATTTTAATAGTTATGCTACTAGCGGTTTTGTTGGTATTTCCATCTTAAATGTCATTCTTGAAAGTGTAAATTAAGAGAATATTTAGGAAAGATAATGTGTTTCTTTTAAAATGCTTCATTAAGAAGGAATGATCAACTGACCTGCTTTTGTTGGTACTGTTCCATCTCCTGTTTAGAATGGAGTGAACTTGAATCTGAAAATGCTACTTCACAGATATAGACAGCATTGTCATCTACAGTCAGGTTACTGATTTGAAGTAAAATGTCATTTTCAGATAAATGTACTTTGTACTTCTACTGATCTTATACATCTTGGAGTACACAAATCCTCATGCTTTTTAGTTAAAAAGTTAAACCATAGAACTTTAGGTGGAGGTAAGTATCCAAAAGCTGAGAAAGTTCATGGAGTAGTCAGGCTCCTGAAATTTGGGTTATGTTACAGTGACTTGGCAGGTATCTATAACACCTGTTGAGAATAAACAATGGTAATGTGAGGGACAGTTAAAAAGCAAGGCACAATCTAAAAAGAAAATAAGAGACTTCTGGCTCATTCGAGAAAAAGTGGGGGGAAAGGAGAAAAACCAACTGTGTTTTGAACATGAAAGTTTTAAGGTTGTTTCCAACAAACTTTTCCTTTAGGTAATCCCTGCAGCTTGCCCATATGTTCATTTAACGGCTTTACCTTGGTGGTAATGTGCTTAGCTTTCTGTTTTTCTGACAAAGTATAGAGAAGAGTAATCTATCTGAAATACCATGAATGTCTCTTTTGGCCTAGGAGAAGACCAAAAGTATTCCTTACGTAGTTCCTCACCTCAGATCATGGGACTGGAGCACCTGCTGTATGAGGATAGGCTGAGAAAGTTGGGGCTGTTCAGCCTGGGGAAGAGAGGGCTGCATGGAGCCCTCATAGCAGCCTTCCAATATCTGAAGGGGGCCCTATAGGGATGCTGGGGAGGCGCTTTTCATTAGGGACTGTAGAGATAGGACAAGGAGTAATGGGTTTAAACTTAAACAGGGGAAGTTTAGATTAGATATGAGGAAGAAGTTCTTTACTGTAGGGGTGATGAGGCACTGGAATGGGTTGTCCAGGGAAGTTGTGAGTGCTCCATCGCTGGAGGTGTTGAAGGCCAGGTTGGACATAGCCTTGGGTGATATGGTTTAGTGGGAGATGTCCCTGCCCATGGCAGTCATTTCCAACCCTAACTATTCTATGATTCTATGATTTTATGATTTCCACAACTGTAATAACTGAAAAGATATCTTGATTTTCAGCACATTAAGTGTAGCTTTTAACAAGTCAATCAAAATGAAATTTTCTATTTCACAGAAAATTGAAATATCTCTGAAATTTCCTTTACTCTGAACAGGATTGAAGAGTACAAGTTTCCAAGCATTCTGCAAATCAAAATTTTCCAAGTATTGTCATTTGGAAAGAGTAAGCCTATTCCCTGTGAATTTACCAAGGTATTCGTCAAATCTAATCCTTATTTCTAGAAATTATCAAGACATGAGAAAATTGTATGACTTACAGACTTACGCTGTTTGAACTAGGGAATGATGTTTCTCACCAGCTTCTTGAAGTCAGTCCAGCATTTATTCCCACCTGCTTTATTCTCCTACAGTATGAACAATGTGAAGGTAATTTATGTCATCCTTCTATTAAAAAAAAAAAAAAAAGGCATGCCACTCTATTGCTTTGGTATGGCTTGGGGTTTTTTGGTTGTTTTTTCCCCAGAAAGTGAGATGCCTGTCAGCGGTTTGACATGTTACCTTTGTATTTATGTTGTGATTTATTAAGATATTACAATATTCAACTGTTTGTTACCCTACTTCAGGGACACAGAGTAGGCAGCGTGTGTATTACATGGCATTGTAATTCTCAGACCAAGATGATAATCACAATCAGTGATCATTTGAATTCATGTGCCAGGTTATGAACTGCAGCAGTGAGAAACAGATATACTGCCTGCTTAGGAAAGAGAGCTACGTTAATAACCTCATACCCTACACCAGTGGGAAATGATAAAGCTCTCAGAAATTGTATTTTTCTATGTGTATCTAAGGTCAAGAGTCAACTTTAGTACAATGAAGAACGAATTACTGAGAAATAAAATGATGGTTTCTCTTGATTTTTAATTCCTGTTTTCAATGTGCAATAAGAGACTGAACACTTTACCATCTTTGATATGCTTCAGAAGTGTCACAATGGCAACAGTGGCCATAAGGTAGCTCTGCCATTTTGACAGTGTCAGTGATTTAGCCACTACGACAGTAGACATTTTTCATTCAATAGTCTTCGCATTAAAAGTGTCTATTATAAAATTACAGCTCCTAGCTTAAGACACTTAACTTGTAGAAGTCTTTAATTATAATCAGGAGAATTCGTTGGTTTCTTTTGGTTTTGGTTTTGGTTTGTTTTTTTAGTCCATCCCAGGAAGCATTTTCTTCTTCTGTCATGGGTTCAGCAGTAGCAGTCATTTTTCTCCTTCTTGGTAGCTGGTGCAGTGCTGTGTTTTTGACTTTCAGCCTGGGA
>JAOEHX010032314.1:0-20702 GCA_025448015.1 Bolborhynchus lineola | reverse complement strand
CTCAACCTGTGGGAGTTGCATTCTTTCAATTCTCCTTCCCATCCCTCCAGGAACAGAGGGAAGAAAAAGGGGGAAGTAAGTGAAAAAACTGCATGGCTGATTTACGGCTTAAACCACAAGTACTACAAGTGAGGTCTCACAAGAGCAGAGTAGAGGGGCGGGATCACCTCCCTCGACCTGCTGGTCATGCTCCTTTTGATGCAGCCCAGGATATGGTTGGCTTTCTGGGCTGCAAGCACACACTGCCGGCTTATGTTCATTTTCTCACCGACCAACACCCCCAAGTCTTTTTCTGGAGAGCTGCTCTGAATCTCTTTGCCCAGCCTGTAGCTGTGCCTAGGATTGCCTCAACTCAGGATGCCACACCTGCAAGCCCCCCTGCTGTAGAATTCAATGAAACTGTTTCAAAACACCTACAATATGCAAATTTATAGACTGTAACGCCAGACAGTCCTATTTTTACTTACAGTCTGACTGCTAGTAAAAATGGTCATATAATTTCAGCCTTTGCTCTGAAAACTCACATTCAGTTCCTGACATAAAGCTGATTTGTTTTCAACTCAAACTTTCCAGATTTTTATTATTCACTGTACTTAACCATATTGAAGTCTTCCCAATGACTTTTGACAGCAGCCAAAGCTCTCAGATTCCTCTGCAAGCATCAGGAACACTTCCCATCTTGACTGATCTCAAGCTCTGCTGTAGCTGGCCTCCAATGTGTGGAATAAGATTCATCTGACGTAACTTTAGCTGACTAGTCTAGTCCTGGACAGAAACAAAAGCTTTCAGGCAGGAGTTTATCTGTCTTAGATGCCATGGGCTTTAGATGCCTCTCCTTATCTTACAAAGTAATTTATGAAAATAGACTATGAGAATAAGATGACTAACTTCTAAAGCTCTATGATTAAATCCATACTGTGGACAGAAAAAGCATTGCCCAGTGGTAAGTGAACACTAGCAAATCAGTGGTTCATAAATTGTTTTAAATTTCCCAAGAAATATAATTTTACAAATGTATTTAAGTTCATATGTTAACATAGCAGATTTCATGTCAAGGTGCTATGGTGAAAGGAGAAATATATTTAGTATATCAAAATCAGCTGTAGCTAGCAAGTAGCATTCCAATCTATCTGGAGTATAAAAAGGCTATGCAGAGTTGCAGCAGACACATGCACCAGATGGCATGTGGACTATACAGACACAGAACAGAGCCTCAGAACTGTCCAGAAATACCAGAAATACTGCTGACTATAGAAAAACATGGGCATTTTGGTCAACATTTTTTACACCGTAGAAATATTAATATAAACCTGTAGAACCACAGGTCTGTAAGGCCCTGGATCTCTATTATATGTACCTTAGAAGTGTTAGACCTAAAGTCAACATAGGTCTACTCTGTGCTTGATTGCTAAAACCCTTTAAGATTATTAGGCATAATTCCACAATTCATCTAATCTGTGCTAGAATTTAATGTAAAGCCTGTTATGTTCAAAACATCCATCTTTTTCCAGTGCTTTGCACATTAGGATGACAAATTTTAAATTTAGCACTTCCATCTAACCTGCAGCATAAGTAAGAAAGTTGAAATATGAAAGTACACAGATCATTTACACAGGGTTTATACTCTAATATATTAAGTGGCAGGAAAAATAGAAACTTTCTGGCACTTCACCCTTATTATGATCACAGGCATTGCAAAGATTTCCTTTTTATTCTACTTTTACCCTTTAGGCTAAAGATTAAAGACTAAAATCAACAAAACAATTTTGGTAGCTAAATGAACAGAAGTTACATGCTAAAGGTGTACCAGGTACTTAAATGTCTTGCAGATGAGACTATACCCACAAATGTAACAGAAAACAATTTCCCCAGTTCCCTGAAGATTAGAATTGATTTTAAGAAAACCCCATAATTTCTGTTTCTTCTTTCAGAACATACATCTGCACACTGAGTGGTATTAAGTATCTCAAGACAGTCCCATTTTCCTTAGTGCTCATTTTCATTTCCCACGTTTGTCTCCATGAATTAAGCAGAAACAATAACTCATAAAAGAACAGAATACTGTGGAGTTATACTGCTTCTAATGCTTTTAACAGCTGCTCCTCAATGCTTGCCACTTTGCTGTGCCAGCCAATATGCTAGGTTCTCCTGGAGCTGCTTGATGGACTCTCTCTGCAGGGCTCGAACTCTTGCAGAATTGAATCAGTCACATATAGGACTCTCACAAGTTACTGATGAAAGAGATAGGGTTCTCAAACAGAGTTTTCCCTTCCCTTCAAAAATACAACAGAAACTGAGTACTCTTTTTTTAGCTGAAGCACCTTCATGAGAGGGCTGTAATGTTGGGTTAGTTCTGCAGCACTCAAAGCATGAAAGGGTGTTCTTGAAAGTTTTAGCAAAAAAAAAAAAAAAGTGATCAGTGCAAAAATGCTCATTTCCATTTTTCACAGTTTCCCCAGGATATTCTATTCTATTCTAGTCTAGTCTAGTCTAGTCTAGTCTAGTCTAGTCTAGTCTAGTCTATTCCATTTTGCATTTTTCTAAAAAGAATTTAAATTAGCTTATTTTTCATGCCGGTAATCTTCAATAAAAAAAAATTTGATCATGACAGTTTTTGAAATATCTTGTGTTTGGAAGTAAGTTAACACTGGAATTCCTCAGTCTATTTAAACTTGTCACCTTCAATTGTTCACAGTGACAGATTTCCTAATGCTCACTCGACACTCACGCATTTTATGTTTGTTGGAGTGTGCATCCTGCAATGTTCATAGCTTCACCAATTCAATCATTCCTCTTTTTTGCTACTGATTTGGAAAGACTTCACAGTATGTGGGAGAATGAAGGGAGTGAATAGGTGATGCTGATTTCATCCAAGCATTCTTTCAGGATTCATAAATATACAGAAAGCTTAATCTCCCCATTTTCCTGAAAGTGATTTAATTTTCGTCATTCCCTTGTCTTTTATCAGATTTCCTTTTATTATTACAGAGCACTGAGTCTTAAAAAAGGAATAAAAAGTATACAACAGCCTCTAAGCTCTAGATAAGCAATTGTTCAAGCTGTTGAACTTTTTCTAAGTAGTTCCATACCCACTTTTTGCAGCAACTTCAAAGACATGGATATTATCAGCCTTTGCCCCTGCCCCTTCAGTGAACATGTACTCCTTCCCATGAAGTGAAACAATTTCATGCAGTAAACATGAGTTTCAAAACGGTGTGAGAAATAAGACACCACCGACAGTGACTTGTTCAAATTTCTTGTCCAGTGTTTTTCAGTCTTTTTCAGTTTGTTTACCTGCATCAATTTCCCAAAAGATATGTGGACCCCTTCAGAAATTTTGCGTGTCTATACAGATCTACAGCATATGTGGACTTGCCTCTTTATTTGCTGTTTTGCAAAACACAGGGGTCTACAGAGCGAAGGCTGAAAATCACTGTTGTGGTCTAAATCAGGCATAGCAGAAAGGCAAACATGCATTTCTCCATTTACACAGCAGTGTCTTCCTCATCAAATATTCACAGAGGAGACTGTGCATGAGGACAAGATTGTGAATCAAATACTCAAAGGGCAGGGAGGAAAATGTGGCTGATGCAGCAATCATTAGAGAAGCAAAACATCCTTAGAGTTTCATTTTCCTAACAACCAAAGGTTGTAAGTTTTTATGATTCAAAATGGGAAAACATTTATATCTTTATAACAATTTGATAGAAACCTGTCTGTCAGATATTTTTATGATCTTGTCACATAATTTGGTCTGGTGAGGGCTTAGAAATTCAGAGATCAACAAAGACAAGAAATGCATGGACCAGATTGCAGTCACAGTATAACTTAAACTATTACTGGAATTGCTTTGTACTCTCTTCCATTTTTAATTATTTACGTATAGAATTTGGCTTGGAGGAAAAAGAAAGACAAATACAGATTAGGAACTGCATCTAAAAGTAATAGTGACTCCCAAATCATGCAACTGAATAAAGACATCCAAGCCTTGCCATGACATTTTATCAATGCAGTGTTCAGGTTTTGACTTTAAGAGCAAACAATTGAGGCTTTTTCACTTAAGATGTTTATACTTGCCATTCTTTCAGCTGAAAACACCTATTATGATCTACCTTTTTTATTTACATTACCACACAAACATGTACACATATGAACCAAATCCTCAAATGAAGACAGGAGGAAAACATTTTTACTTTATTAACAGGAATCCTAAAGGAGACTGTGGTAACAGCTGTTGGTGTATTACCTGTTCTGAGGGCTCTCTGTAAAATCTTTGCTTTTCACCATTGCAAATAGAGGTCCTTTCAGAATTCAGGTGAAATCAAAGGTTATGGAGCTGCTGAAGATGCACTCAGAATCGTAGAAGACATTTTTTTTTCTAAGTGACTTGTATGACAGTGAATTTCTTTCATGCGCATGAACTCCACTAACACACCCCCTACCTAACTGCACAAAACTCAGTAGAAACAAATCTAATCAAACACTCAGATACCTCAAAACCCCAAACATACTCAGTACCAGAACAATAAGAACAAATCAACAAAAGGGTAGCAAATAATGTGGCTACATGTACCATAGAATGTCAAATGATCATAATGCAATACCTGTGTCATCCACAAGGCAGTGTAAATACACATAATAAATTAATAGTTAAAAAATTAAAAGTCAGAAATTATGTTCTCTTGTTTAAGAAGCTTTAACTGAAACACATCTTAAATAAAACTATGGTGTTTTAAAAAGTAAGCTTGTTATTTACAGAAAGCTCAAACAATATATTTTCTTCCCCATATGCTTTTAGTGCATCATTAGGAGAGTTAAATGTAAAACAACCTTTAAGGGAGCAGGACTTAGCCAAGGAGCCAGAAAAAGAGCCAAGTAGCTAGCAATCAAGAGAGCAGTAAAAAGGAAAGATTCATTAGGGATCTTACCTAATAAAGATCAAAAAGACCTTGGAGTACCTTGAGTAGCTGTTATTTGAACCTTTCAAGGACAGGTTAGTAAGTGTCAGCATTTGTCAACAATGACTGACTTACAAATGATTCTGCTTTCTATATGAAGTTTGCATTAGGTTTCTCCCACAGCCCTTTCCAGACCTCTTTTTCTAAGAACCCATGGAGTTGGACTGGAAATTAGAGAGTCTTCATGTCATAACAAATGCTGAATAATGTTGCTTTTTTTGTGTCTATTGCTCCATTGAACAAGGCGTTAGAGCACTTGAGAGCCTAATTTCTCACCCACACCCAAGCAGGCCTCAAGAGAAAAGAAGAATGTCAGGAAACCAAGTTGTGGTTCTGTGATCCCACACCAACGCCAATGAAAAAGATAGGACTGGATTGAGTTTCTAGATCCAGGTTATGTACTGACTTTGAGACAGTGTACAAAGGTAGAGTGTAGTGACAGGTCATAAATCCTTCCTCTATGGTGGCCCTTGGACAAGATAGTGCTCCTGCACTCTCTGCTCCTGGCAGGAGGGAAAGAGGTAGGAGAAGAAATGAGCTATGCTACCCTCTATTTGGATCTTTTATATGAATAAATATAAACTCTTTCTATTTCCTTATGTTTATTTTAATTTATATTTACTTTAGAAGTACTCCCACATTTCCAACCCCATTTTCCGCAGGCATTTGAATATTTATGAATCCATATAAAAAAGAATATATGGAGACTGAGCATTCCTTTATACAAAAGCGGTGGTAGGATTGACAGAGTATTTGTACCTTTCAGTGGCTGATTCTGAGAATTGCAAATATAATTTTCCCAGAGGGAACATGTGACTCCTGAAAAACCTGCTAGTTATATGCTTCACATTTGAGGAAAAAAATACTAAACAAATAAAGAAATAAAACCAAGATGCAGGGAGGAAAGCACTAGGTAGTTTGTGAGGCTGCAGTTAGTACTTGCCCTTTCTCAAGCACTTTTCCTGCTGCCATTTGAGAAGCAGAGACTGCACTGCCTAACAAGTCACAGTGTACACAGTTACAACAATCACCATCAGTGTCAGGTTTTTTAAGATGACAGCCTCACACATCCTTTCATGTCATCCTTGTTAATAATAATCCAGCAGTACAGCACTGCATGGTACAATTATGTGTGTGGCAACAAAACTATGATTTTATTTATTTTTTCCTTTGTGTAACACCTTTCAATATCTACAACTTCCCTGTAACTGTCTTCCAGCTCTCTACAATGCTATCTAAGCACCATGTAAAGAGTTCAGCTACCATTTCATTTTCAGAGTTACTGCTGCCAGAAATTAAAGAACACAAATCGTGCTTACTCTTCAGCTGCTAATTTAGTGCTGGTACAATGATAATGACAAGGTAATTTCCCCTGTAGTTAGGACTAGGGAATTTTTGCCCTGTGCTATAAATCCTCTGCTCTTTTCCATGGAGGGCCACAGCTTAAGCTTTTGCTTATAACAGTGCTGAAAATTTGGCAGATTTGTTCATGCAGATGCAGCCACAGAAACCTTGCTTTTGTGTTTCATTATCACTATTTTCCTTAATTCAAAAATGAGTCATTCTAGACTGAACATAAATGTTTTATTCTTTGACTATGGAAACAATGAGATGACAAACCAGGACTAATCACATTTTCAGTAACAAGAGCTGAATAGGTTTACTCAGCATGCATGCATTTTAAAAGACCGTTTCGTAACTGCATTTTACTAAAGGGCAGTCAAACCTTCTGCTTCACTGAGCAGATCCTGTGTCCAAATCTTCATTTACATCCCTGTGTGGGCTGTAACACTGCAAACTTGGATTTGAGTGCACTTTCCTCCCACTTTCATCTTCTCCCAGCCATTAAAGTTTATCTGAAGAATAGATAGACCTACATTAAGCTAGAAACAGTACTGCTACTTTTGGGCATCTTCTGTTTTGTTGCAGTCTTACTTAATCTATGTATGTATGTGAATGTTTGTTTTTTTTTTTCTATTACTTTTCATGGATTGTTTGCAGATTTTTGTTGCTTCTGGTTTTGTTCTAAGGATCCTTGTGCTGTAAAAGACCATTTTATGAAATGCACTTTATTTCTGAAAGCAAAAATATCTGTGAGCCTGTTTTATATGTAATACATTAAGGAAAGGCATCGATTCTCTTTTCCTGCACCACAAGATGTAGTTAAAAACTTTTATGAAGGTAGATTACTGCCTTTTTCATCTTGCTTCTAAAATGTTGGGCAGTTTTAATCAAATACAGATTTTCTGATTAAGTGACTTGTATTATTGTCCCCACATAGAATCATAGAATAGTTTGTGTTGAAAGGTACCTTCAAAGACATTCTCAGTTATGCATGATAATATTCTATTGTTAAGATGTTTTTCCCATTATGCAATAGCCAATGCTGCATTTTCAGTGTAACTATATTCATTAGCAGAAAAATCCTCCAACCCACAGTTGTATTAGTGGGAAAGATATATTTTGGAAGCATTTGGTTACTTAGCAACAGCTTCAGATATTAAAACTTCTTTCACTAACACTCAGAAAAAAGGATGCTGCTTACTACAGTACATTAGATCAGCATGCTCTGCATAAAGGATTTTAACAGTCAAGAGATGTGACTGTGTTTAAGATTCTTTCTTCCAGTCACTAGTTCATTGTCAGCAGCAGCTACAGAGCAGCTTTATGTGCATTCAGAGACAGCCAGGAAATTAGTTCTGCATGGCTGACTCAGCTCTATAGGACTGAAAACAACTCTCACCCATTTCCTTAAACAATTGTTTATTTCTTGGTGTAATAACAATGTTAAATATCACAATTCTGGAGGAAAAAACTCAGAGACTTCATTTGCATTCAAGGTAAAAAAGTAATAGCACTAGCAAAGTGAATTCCTAGCTCATTTCTGGCATTACAAGGGCCAGGCTTTTTAAAAAAAAAATTATTATTGAAAGTTCAGAATCATTCCTGATAGCTTGTTTAGTGCTTTTTTTGATGCTAAGTAGTACTGAGAAGCAAAATGTCAGCAAATTGAAATCAAGTGAAATTAATGGAGCATTTTTAAAGTGAGAAATCTTAAATGAAATAAAATCCTTGAATGAAAAAGAAGGTTTATTAGGCTTTTTATGGTAGGAAAACAAGTCAGAGCCTTTTAAGGCCTGTACTGATTGAGAATTAAGATGATTCATGGCAAAAGCAAAGACTTGTGGGTCAGAAGAGAGACACTCAATAGATTCTTTTGTGGTTCCTTTTTGCTCAAGGTGCTTGGGATTCCCCAATGATGACATTGAGCCACCTGCCCCAAGGTAAGCACTGAAATACCTAGGCAGAGTTTGGCACCTTTGAACATGTCCTGGGAAGGCAGTTTGCCGCCCTCCAAATGCAACGTGAAATAAAATGGTCTCTAAGAAAACAATGAGAACAGGGTGCCTCCAGTACCTCACTTCTTTATCCAAATGAATTATGAAGACACACGAAGTACTCAGCATTTGTAACATTGAAACCTCCCCTAAAAATACGAACTATATCCTTGATCCATGAGCACTGTCAGGGCACACTCATTTCTTTCAAAACTCATCCAGAAGGAACCTTCTATTTTCCGCTATCAGGATAGTGGTTACAGTAACCATTCAGGAAGGTGCAGCTCTCCAGTCTGGGAAATCTTAAAAGGAAAAAATATGATGCATGCAAAGCTTATGAAATTCCAGAACTAAGCAGAAACTGAGTAGTTTCTCAGCAACACCACTTTTGATTTAGGTAATGCATTTTCTACAAGGCCTGCTGAAAATGCCTGAACCCTTTCATTCTGCTTCCTTACCAGCATGAAGTTAAACTGAAAACATGGCCTGTTAGTGTTTCGTATTTCTCTTTTTAAACAGAGAGTTCTTTCTCTTCTGAGCTTCCATAATGTGTTAGTGGATAATGTTGAAGGATTCTTAAAAGCACTATGTTTTGTAGTAAAGCTCACTATTACTAATATAGTCTGGCTTCAGACACATGCAGAAAATATTTCAGTATGTTTCATAGATAAAGCAAAAAGTCTGCTCTTATTTATGGATTTATCTATTAAGTTGGGTACATTTGTTTCCTGTAGCAATGTGCACTGCTTTTTATTACAGAATGAAATAATATTGCTTGCTGATGTGATAATTCTGCATTTTCTTTGATGTCTGATAAGAGGTTTTTTTTTTTTCTTATTAACCTCTGGGACAGCAAAACAATTTTGTGCTGTCAGTAAAATAGTGACAAGATTTGGAGATTTGGCATAGAGTTTCCTTTTTTCTGCACTCTTTCAAAAAAATAAAGCAAAATAAAATAAATCTCTGATTCATAAATACAAATTTCATGACAAATAGAGGATATTCCATACTGGTTATGGGCAGGGAAGAAAGATAATGATGTTTTAGTTTGGTTTTTTTAAGACAGTTTACTAGTATGAGTAGCTGAGTAACTTCAGTTTTCAGCCTCAAATAGGTCAGGAAGAAATTTTCAAGTGATAGAATAAGAGTGATATATGAAGGATAATGAGATGTTTTAGTGAAAAAAAGATGTGTTATGGGGCAGGAGTGAAGCTATCAATTTGAAATTTATACCACTCTGTCCAGTCCACAATGTCTCCTCTGAAATGTGTGCGTAATGTGCCTTCTTTCAGCAAGAAAGACATGTCATGACAACCAATGTAACCATCACAGGTATTGCAGGTAAATGTAGTTATCCAGCAAAATGTCAATAAAAAGCCAGATGGAGAAATAAAAACTTTGTCAGATCATCATACTAAACCTGTATGCCTTGAATGGTTTACTAAGATCATGCATGCTATATAATTCCCCTGACAATGACATAACCTTTAGAAACTTTAAAACAAACAGGGAAAAAATACACTTCATTGTAGACATAGTAATGGATACCCCTCAAATTCCTTATTGCAATTTTGAAGAGAAACACAGGAGTGTTTTAAGTTGTATCACCAATTAGTAAGATACTATTTTTGAATAAATGAAATTCTTAACTAAGTATCCCAATGTAATAAGAAATTAATAAAACGAATCAGCAACGTGCTCTGAAGGAAGGAAGGTCAACAACATCTTGGGCTGCATTGGGAAGAACATTGCCAGCAGGCTGAGGAAGGTAATCCTCTGCTCAGCACCAGCACCTCACATCTGGAGTTCTGGGTCCAAGTATGGATCCCCCGGTAAAACAGAGATAAGGACATAATACCACTAATCTAGTGAAGGGCCATGGAGATGATAAAGGACTGAATCATAGAATTGTGGAATCATAGAATACTTAGGGTTGGAAAGGACCTTAAGATCATCTAGTTCCAACACCCCTGCCATGGGCAGGGACACCTCATACTAAACCATGCCACCCAAGGCTCTGTCCAACCTGGCCTTAACGACTGCCAGCAATGGAGCATTCGCAACTTTGCTGGGCAACCCATTACAGTGCCTCACCGCCCGTACAGTAAAGAACTTCTTTCTTATATCCAATCTAAACTTCCCCTGTTTAAGTTTGAACCCATTACTCCTTGTCCTGTCACTACAGTTCCTAATGAAGAGTCTGTCCCCAGCATCCCTATAGGCCCCCTTCAGATATTGGAAGGCTGCTATGAGGTCTCCACACTCCAGCCTTCACTTCTCCAGGATCACCTGATGTTTGAGGAGAAGCTAAAAGCTCTGGATCTGTTCAGCCTGGAGAAGAGAAGTCTCAGGGGGGATTTCTTCAATGCTTATAAATAACTGATGGGAAGGAGTGAAGGTGAGAGAAACAGACTCTTCTCTGTGGTACCCAAAAACAGGACAAGGGGCACTGGGCACACTGGGCATGATCTGAAATACCAGAAATTCTGCTGAAACTTTTTTTTTTTTTTTCTTTTTCTCTGTTTGAGAAGGAATTCTGGGATAAGTTTCCCAGAGGGGCTGTGAAGTTTCCATCCTTGGAGCTATTTAGAACACAGCTGGACATCCTGCCATAGCCAACCCTAGCTGTGAGTGGAGTGGATAGACTAGGTGATCTCTAGAGATGCTGCTCAGCCCATTGCAGATAGACCTTTTAGTCAGGCCCATAGAAATAGGGAAAGGGGTAATGGTTTTAAAATAAGAGAGGGTATATTTAGCTAGATATAAGAAATAGGTTTTTCATGATGAGGGTGGTGGAACAGGTTGCCCAGAGAGGTTATAGATGCCCCATCCTTGGAAACATTCAAGGTCAGGTTGGATGTGGTTCTGAGCAACCTAATCTGTTTAAGTTGTCTCTGCTCATTGCAGGGGGGTTGGACTAGGTGATCTTCAAATGTCTTTTCCAACCCAAACCATTCTATGATTCTATCTCTCTGTGAAAATGGAGCCTCAGCTTAGGGTTGTATTTAGAACTCATCCATCAGTCTAAAAATTAATAACTGATATAAGAATACACGCAAATCATATAACACATTACTGATTTCTATGAAGTACTAATTGTACTAACCTAAGGAGTCATTCTCTGATACAGGAATTAGACCTTGAAAATCTGCAATTTATTGGCTGTCTGATATTTAAACCTTTGTCTTCCTTCTTTAATTTAGATACAGAATGATCATACTTATTAGTTTTACCCAGTTCTGAGCTGATGTTGCACATGCCCTTTTACAATTCAGGGCAATCTGAGGTTGTGTTTGTATATGCCATTACATAGAAGTATAGTCATCCATAGTTTTAAAAGTGCTATTAAAAAATGAGCACTTATTTTGCAGTGTGAAGGGGGTCAAGCTACCACTTCCTATTCAGATCTAGGAAATTCTCTAAAGGCATACAGAATCAAACTGCAGAGGCCAGCATCCACTTAGTATGCTTCATGTACAGGGGATGAGCAAGAAGAGCCTTTCAGAGAGCAAGAAGAAAAGCAAAGAGCTGTAAAATGTAACAGAATTCCACATTTATATATGCACCTGGCTGTGCGATAAAGGGTTATATAGGGGAGGGGCCTGAATCAAAGCTGCAGACCAGATGTTGGTTCAATATGTAGGTATAGGAGCCCAGTCATTCACAGTAGTGTGACAATTTATGGGGAGATGAGTAAAACTCAGGCCATATATTTCTAGGGAATGCAGCAGTATAAATGATATAAAATGGTCTAAACCCCATGCTAACTAGCTATCACAAGAGCAACTTCTATGGAAACAGTAATCAAACAACAGCAACACACGAAATGAGAGGTGGATGGCTTTGTGGGAACTTAAAGTGTGGTCTAGATGGGAAGCTGAATGAATGCAACCTCAGGAAAAAAAAAAAAAAAAAAAAAAACAACTGAACTACACCACACATAATGGTAGATAATGATCCAGAAATGCTTTTTAAACATAAAAATCTTGAGATCTCAAAGGCTCTCTCTATGCAGTTTAGTCTACATGCAGGATCAACAGCAAAGTTAGATCGGGTTGTTCAGGGCCATGTTCAGTTAAGTTCTGAGTATATCCAAGGCTAGAGTTTTCACAGCCTCTCTGGGCAGCCTGCTCTAGTGCGTAATGACCCTCCATGTGATTTTTTATTTTTTTTTAATTTATGTATCTATGTGGAAGGTCTCTTGCTGCAGTTTGTGTGTATCGCTTCTTGTTCTTTCACTCTGTTGACAGATTTCTGGTTCTGTCTTTTTCATAAACCCCTTTAACTTTAATCAGACTGCAGTTAGATTTCCTTGATCTTCATTTCTCCAACTTGAATAATTCCTATTCCATCATCTTCACCTCTGCATCATATGATCCAGCCTCTAATCATCTTGGTAGTTAATTGTTGGACTTTCTGAAGTTTGTCGATCTCCGTTGTACAGGAAAAGGTGATACTGGGTAATATGTATGTAATACGTATGACCTCAAAGTATCAAAGAGAAAGGTACAATTGACTTGCTGACTACACTGCTACTAATATAGTATGCAGTTAGCTTTCGTTGCTGCAAGAGGATTTTGTTCACCAGGGCTGCACAGTCCTTTTCTGCAGTACATCTTCCTAGCTGGTGGGCTGTAATGTTCCATGACTATTCCATCTCAGGTGGAAGGACATTTTATTTATCTCTGATGAATTCTTGAGTTTCTGTTGGTGTCTTTCTCAAGCTTGTCAAAGTCTTTCTGAATGGCAAACCTGCCATCCAGTGTATCAAGCAATCATCCCAGTCTGAGGTCTTACATTGACTTACTAAAGAAATATTCTGTCCCCTAATTAGGCTGTTTGGTAAGATGTTAAATAGCATCAACTTCAGTATCACCCAAGGAACATAGCTCACAACTGATTGCCAGTTAGTTTTTGAACCATTAATGGTCCAGCCATTTTTTTTTTTTTCCTGTTTGTAGTTTACCCATCCAGTCCTATCTCCCCAACTTGGATATAAAGATATGACAGGAGACAATGTCAAAGGCTTAGACACTGCTAAAGTAAATGTTCTTCACTGCTCTCCCTAGTGCCGTCTATCTTCTCAGAGAAGGCATAGCCATTGGTATGTCAGAGCTTGCCCTCGTTAGACTTATATGAGTAGTTCAAAATCACCTTCTTGGCCTTGATGTGTCTTGAACTAGGTTCTAGGAGGATTTTCTCCATAATCTTACAGGGACTGAAGTGAGGCTTACTGCCCTGTTGTTCCCTACACCCTCCTTTTTTGTTATTTTGAAGATGTCTTTTTTTCTATTGAGCAGGAAAAATCTACTAGTCTCCATGACCTTTCAAAAGAGGAAGGCCTCAGAATTACACTGGCCAGCTCCCTTTCCACCTTCAGATGCTCCCCATTTGGTTGCATTGACTTGTGCATATTAACTGGCTTAAAGAGCATGTAACTTATCTTTGCCATGGATAGTACCTCTCTCCCTCATGCTTCAACTGCAGAAGTTCACAGAGATCTAGGAGGTCTGAGGCTGGTCTTTACCAGAAAAGATGAAGCAAAGAAGGTAGACAGTATTTTAATCTTCTGTGTCTTTTGTTAGTGACTGACCATCCCACCTGGCAGGGCAACATTTTTTTTTTGGCCCTCCTTTTGTTTGTGATGTCTTTTTGCTAGTCCTCCTTATTCTTCTTTCTATCTTATTCCCCTTCCTGTCTCCATTTTTAACTCCATCTGAATATTCATCCTTCTAATTCCATTTCATCATTTCAGAGCATGATTTTATATCCCTTTCTGCCATCCCCTCTGTACTTTCATTTTCCATACATACTTCCACTTCCTGCACGTATAGGCAAGTACATCCTGTGGGAGATGATCACCTTCTTTCAGACTAGCCTTAGGATAACAAGATCTCAGATTATAGATCTTCTTTATAGTAGTCATGAGAAGTATGATGTCTTATTTATGTCTTTATTTGTGTGTCTAGGTTGTTTTTTCTAATGGCAACTCTCTAAAGAACTTCTGAACAAATGGAACAGAACACATAATTCTTTCTCAAAGTCCATTAAAATCTAGGCTGAAGGATCAAACTTTACCTGCAGTCACTGTAAAATTAAAAGAACAATCAGATCCTTCCCCTGGCAATTCTGACATAGTATCCTTTTTAACTCTGTAACAGATGTGCTTTAAACATATCATGAAAGAAAAGAAACAAAGTTTCCCAGGTAAAGTTTCAATTTCCCACATCCTCCCTGGAAAACAGCTGGTATTCAGATAATGTTCACTTCTCTGGTTTCCTATACATTCTCATTATGGTTAATGACCTACTCACTGCAATTTCAAACTTCATATATACTTTTTACTTACCCATCCATTTCTTTATTTTTTCAGCATTCCTAAAATATTTTTATCTTCTTTACTTGCAAATAAGTCCTTATCTGGTCACAGAAAGACCACTTCTCAAAAACAATCCTATCTAGTTCCATTACAATAAAAAATATCTAGGTTAAAGAAATTAGGATATTTCAAAACAAGTAAATTGAAGCTTATATGCACTGAACTTAATTTAAATAACCTTTTTTCTTCAAATCATTAATTTCACCTTGATGTTGTCAGAAAGCGATGATTCAAAGGGAATGAAACATAGTCATGAGATGCATACTGAAATAGATATGCTGGCCCACACATAAGGCAGAGCAACTTTCTGGTTCATGACATTTCCTACTTATAGATTTCTGAACAAACATAATTATTTGATTCTATGGACCAAAGTTTTTCTGATTCTCTTCCAGCTCCTTTGAGACAATTTATAGCTTCAGAGCGTACTGAAGGGAAAATTCAGTGAACTGTCCGAATCCATAATTGAAACTGCATAACCATAGCATTTTGTACAGGGTCATGACAGTGGTGAGATATTTTACCACTTGGATTTTAAGTGCTTCATTGGCATAGATTTTGTAGAACGCAAATGTAGAAGAAAAAAATAGCAAAAAGAGTTAAAATTACTGTGACTAGAAGTTCAAGGTTTTGACAGAGATCCAGAGGTAGCAAATTAGATGAACATATAAGCAAAATTAAGAGGCTTTGGAATTCAATATTAGAAAGCTGATCTGGGATCAATATAGAAGTCAAGATCAAGAAAAGTCCTAATGGGGTTAATCTCATGCCCAGAATGACTTCATCCTGAAGGACCAAATAGGAATGTTAGATGCAGCCAAACAATGAAAATGAATGAAGTACATTCTTGTAAAAATGGAAGAAGAGAATAATTAGAATTGAGTGTAATGATGTTTGACTTCTATACACACTGTCTGTTCTCTATCATAAAACAACCAACACTGAAATAAACACATGAAAGTGTTTCACAGTTTGAAGCATTGTGGGATACTACAGATGAGAAAAACTATAAAGTTGTCCTTAAATTTAAAAATAATAATTAAAATATCAGTACAAAATCGAAAGTCAAAGTAGGAAATTAAGTATTGTCATCTTTTAAAAATAAGCAAAGAGAAGAGCAGCTTTAAATTGGAAATTTTTAAATAAATCAAGCATTCTAAATATCTGCCCAACAAAATGAAAAATACTTGTTTACTGAAAGCTCAAGCAGCCACATTCAAAATAGCCTGGAAGACCATCCAAAAACATATATGAAGAAAAGGAATGGCATTATCTCTCATGATTCTATAAAGTTGCTTGAAAATGGTAGTTTAGCAATGGCATAATCTCATTTTAAAGATTATGAATTAAAATGTGTTTGTTCAGAAGGAATTTGAATAAAGCTAACTCGATGTATAATTATTATATATCTATTAAAATTACTTGATATATAATTGCGATAAGCCAAAGAAAAGTGGGTAGAGACAGACCTATTGAGTGCAGAACCTTTGACTGTTATTCAAAAGGGAATCAGGAATTTGCTAAAAAAGATTCAGAGGCCAAATATCTGAGGAAGTGTCTGGAAGATCAGACAGAAGGAGGAAATGGTTTAATAAAAGGAAAGCTGAGTTAAAGAAGAGGAAGCTTATTAAACGGGAGGCTCAGAAATCAAGTCAATGAACTAAGGTGAAATACCAGGAGTGAGGAGAAGAAAAATATGGACTGTGAGATACTGAAGAAGTCTTGCTGTATCAACTTACTGCCAGCTGATCATACTAACCATACACATCCAGCTCAGTTTTCAGTTATTTTGCCCACACATCAAAATTGCTTTTCTAAGATAACATTAATGTATTCTACACAAGTATTGAGTATAAGCTTAAATTAAATGTTTTCCCTTGGAAAAATAATTAAACTTCTTATTCATTTTAGAGCGTGTCATACTGCATTTTAATTTGGAAAGAAAAAAGGACAACATCAAATTACACTAATAACCAGAGTAATACTAATAATTTTGAAAATGAAAAAGATAGAAGTTTGTTGATGGTGTAGCACAAGATTTCATTTCACTGAAGAATTTCTATTTTGTGCCTTCAAGGGATTTAGGGTATTTATGTTTAAATGAATTAAAAAAAAAAAAAAAAAAAAAAATCCTCAAACATCACAATGTGTATATACATAATGCCACAGTGAACTTTATCCTTTCTCTGTCTAGCCTCCACTTCCTCTGCCACCCTGACTGCATACAGCACTTTGCTTGTACGGTTTCTAAAAGGAAGCATGCAATTCATTTTTCCTGAAACAATTAGTGCTCACTCACACCCAGGTAGAATTCCTCAACCTGAACTCCCAGATATGTGTACCTGAAGTCACCAAGATTGTGTATGAACACCTATGATGGGGGATGGATTGATCTTGGATGGTGGCAGACCTCTACCAGCCTCTCTATCAATTACTCTCACTACTCAGCAGGACACGGGGGAAAAAATAAGGTGAAAAGTTCATGGGTTCAAATAAGGATGGATCTTTTGGTAAGGGAGATCCTTTGCCAATCACCATCACAGGCAAAACAGACAAAACCTAAAACATCTTCCCCTCACCCCCACCCACTTCTCCAACTTGGTGTTCACAGGGCTGTTTCTCAGTTTCTTTTTCATTAACTCACTCCTCTCTGTTGTGCAGTGTTTTGCTATCTTAAATACTTTTTCCCCAAGGTGCCACCACTTCAGCTGTAAGATATCTCAGTGGTATATTCTATTCCCAGATCTTTAAGAAGAATTAATTCATGTTTATGATAAGAACATGTCATGAATTCTCATATGCAAACTAGAATGTTTAAATAATGAACCAAGCACAGATGGGCAGGACTACATTTGCATAACCACTGTATGTGGTCAGTCATGCTAGAGGGGCAGTTATTTGACACCTACTTCTACCAAAATCCTTGAGATACCTTATGCCTGAAGATTTCAAATACTACTCCTTAAACCACATTGCCTGCAGAACTTGCCAAACTAAGCAAAATTCTGCTGTACCCTGTGTGGTAAGACAATATCTTCTAATAGTTGCTTCACTCATTTCAGCAACACAAATGATGGCTGCATTTTCATTACAAGGTGAACAGACCAAAAGTCTTCTTTAAAGAAAAAAACATGCTTACTTCCACATATCCAGCAATGGTAATACTTCTGTTAATATCTCACACAGTTGAGTTCAGAGTAGAAGCACATGCACACTGGACATAAAGGTTTTACATGGAGACAGTTAAGAGGAAGCAAAGAATAAAATAAAGGTTAGAGCTGAGAATAAGCTTTTGTGGGACTTAAGCTGAGCATGACATCACTGTAGCAATAGTGAGGATACTGACAGACATACTGCAGTAGCTGAGAAAGAAAATTAGCTTCCTCAGGATCTAATTTGAGTATACTTGTTTATTTTACCAGAGCTATGTTATAAATACATTCTGAAGAGTGCCAATCACTTGTAAAGCAATATCAGAATTGCATGCTTTCAATTACAAAACAGTGTCCTGTTGTAAAATCTGAAAGACTTCTTCTTAAGCCATTTAAAACTTGACTATGCAAATACCTAGACAGCACTTTGTAGAGAGAATCATACCCTGAGAAGAACATTATCTTAATGAGACAATAGGCATTTTTATTTTCCAATTTGTATGACAGAATCGTCTCATAGTGTACATAACTAGAGGGCTGTAACAAATACATGCATTTTACTTACTATATTTAGTAACAGCCTCTCAGCAACATGGAAACACTCATTTCCTTATTCTTCTGTGCTTCTGAAATGTTTTTTTTCACCATATTTCTAAGGCTGTATTTACAAATGAATTATCTAGATCTAAGTTACATTATTCAAGTGAGAAATTAATTCCTCTTTTACTAATAGCAGCATTCAAATATTTATAGAGTTGCTACTCTTTAACCAGTGATCATAATTCCTCAGTTTCGGTAGTAAAGACAGAGAAAGATATGCCCAAGGTCCAGGCAATACAGATAACCAGGCTAAGGCTAGTTACGAGCAATTTGCTTCCTCTTCTTGCACAGCGACACTGCTGGCTGTCTCATCAGACTTTTATATTTTTCTAATGGTACAATAGCCACTGCTGGAGGACAGTTCACTGCTTTTATAATTGGCAAGTAGTGCTGCATGGTAGGAGTAGGTTGGCAGAGCTAAACAATTGAAGTTGAGGACTTGATGTTAATACTGTACATGTTTCAGATATTGTAATGCTAAAAATAGTTTGGTCCCATGAGCCAGACACTTCTAAGCAGCCAGGGTGCCTGAGATAGGCAGGCCAGAAGCACACAGGTTAATTTCATCCAAAGGGAGTTTCATATGTGTGCAGGGTGACTGCTCCGTGATACCAGTAAGTGTAGTAAGGGAACTCACTGGGAGATTCACCTTGAAAGTGACATAATTAAAACCCTAATGTGAACATGTCCTATAAGAGATTCCTCACACAGTTTCAGGCCTTTTTTATTTGTTTCTATGTGTCAGTATCGTATGGTCACTTGTAAAGTTTGCCTTTAGTTTCTTGGAAACACAGCTATAGTTAGGGAGTAACAGGATCCTTAATATAAAAGAGCATATAACATTACCTTGTTAGAAGGGCATGATAGTGTGATGTTTGTACTATGAAAAAAGCAGTAAAAATAGACAGTACTAGATGAGGTCAGGCCCATGCATATCCAGGCTTAGCACAAAACATTCTTTTTCTCTAGGTCAAAATAATTCTTGTTCTAGGGAACACTGCAAATGCTACTGAAACTCAGGGACTGCAACAGTGTCAGTAACTGCTTGAGGGAAAGCAGTGGATTCTGCCTCTAATACTCTCCTTCAAAGACCTGTTCTGCTGGGATTTTCTGTGGAGTTGCAAAGCAAATCTGGAAGGGGCAAGGAGATGAGCTGTATAACCTTAATAATACTTACATGTCTAGAATGACCAGCTCTAGGTTGGCAAGTGTTTCCATAATGTGAAAACAAAGGGTAAGATTTGCCCTGAAGTACTAAACTAATATGGAAAGTTACTTCAGTACGTAAAAGGTTTGCTAACGAAAGCAAGGAATAGAACAAAAGAGGGGAAGTGGGCTGATTTATTTATTTTCTTGTTTTATCTAAACAGAAAACAATGATTTTTCATGTTCTCTGCATCCAACACTGCTTAGACCTACAAATGCTATTAAACCCAAGAATTTCCACAGGAATTATCACCCCACCATATATAGAGTGAAAGCAGTAGAAATTCCTTCCCCAATTCAGTAAATATTAAGAAATATATGGAAAGTAAAAATTCTTAAAATTATTAATTGTATAATACTAATAAATAGTATGACATATTAAGATACCTTTGACTTATTGCCATCCTATAAGAGTATGCTCCCTTACATACTATTATGCATGTGTGCATATACATACTTATATAAATACACAACCATGTAATACGGAACTATATATTTTATTTGTGCATTACAGTTTACTGACAACAAGTTGTGCCCATTCAAAAAGGTTTATGAGTTCAAAAGCTTCAAACCTAGTCCAACCCAGACTATTTTTCATGCAGAATTCCATTTCAGCCAATAAGGTAATGACTAATGACAGTAATTGCTTTTTTTGTCTTTGTCTTTGGTCAAGACCCTGGTGGACATGTAATAAAGATTTAACCCTTACAATTGATGGTGTGAGAATGTGACTTGCTTTAAAGATAGATAATGCATAATTCTCTTCTCCCATTGATTAATCAAACAATAAAGCTCTTTTCTAAATATTGAAAACTTTAGTTCTTGTCCAGTGTAGAAATTTTGCTTTTATTAGTAATTCTCAACTTAAGTAAAATTTTAAGATTCCATATCTGCAATTTCCTCAGTAAAATAGGAGTTGCAGTATGTCCATAAATTAGTGGGTTTGTGGTTATCTGGCTTATCTATTTAGCACAAGTGGTATGGATACTTCTTGTCATGGGTTCAGCAGTAGCAGTCATTTTTTCCCCTTCTTGGTAGCTGGTGCAGCACTGTGTTTTTGACTTTCGGC
>JAOEHX010032311.1:4896-16068 GCA_025448015.1 Bolborhynchus lineola | reverse complement strand
AGAACATAAAGAAGGACTACAGAGCTCTGGGAGAGGTGGTCAGGGGCTCTGGAGCTCAGATGGTCTTTTCCTCAATTTTCCAAGATACAAGGGAGGACCCTAAAAAGGCAAGGAGGATTGGCCAGGTTAATAAATGGTTAGAAGGGTGGTGCTATGGTTATGGTTATGGGTACCTTGAACACAGGACTCAATTTAGTAGGCCAGGTCTACTGGGGACTGGTGGAGCTGGTCTGGCAAAGAAAGGGAAGAATGGATTTGGTAGGAGGCTTGCCAGACTGGTCAAGGATGCTTTGAACTAGATGTGTTTGGGGAGGGGGGCATCATTCCATCCCAACACACCCAGTCAGTTGTCAGCACCCATAATAAACGTTCAGAGCAATGTAAAGGTATTCCAGCTGATCCAGCCAATGAGCCAGCATCAACTGGAGCTCAGCTCAGATGGTTCTATACAAGCGCCTGTAGCATGGGGAACAAACAAGGGGAACTAGAGATGTGTGCATGTCTATGGGGATATGATATCATACGCATCACAGAAACATGGTGGGATGGTTCCTATGACTGGTGTGTTGGAATGGAAGTTTACAGGCTCTTTAGGAAAGAAAAGACAGGCAAGTGGGCAGGTGGAGTTGCTATTTATGTTAGGGATAGGCTGGAGAGTACGGAACTCTGTCTTGGGACAGGTGAGCAGTCGACAGAGACTTTGTGGGTCAGGGTTAAAGGGAGAACAGCAATTAGAGACATTATTGTGGGGATCTGTTACAGACCACCTGATCACGAGGACTCTGTGGATGAAGAACTATATAGAGAGATAGGAACAGCCCCACACTCACAGGCCTTGTTCTCATGGGGAACTTCAAAGACCCTGATATGTGTTGGAGGGATGGTATGGCCCATCACAAGCAATCCAGGAAGTTCCTCAATTGTGTGGAAGACAACTTCCTTCTGCACATACTAGAGGAGCCAACAAGGAGGGGTGCCGTGATTGACCTCGTCCTCACCAACAGGGAAGGGCTGGTTGGAAATGTGATGCTCCAGGGCAACCTTGGTTGCAGCGAACATGAGATGATAGAAATCGAGATCCTCAGGACAGTGAGAAGAGTGTGCAGCAAGCTCACTGCCCTGGACTTTCTTTAGAGAACAGACTTTGGCCTCCTCAGGAACCTGCTGAGTAAGGTTCCATGGGAAATAACCCTAGAGAGCAGGGGTGCCCAAGACTGTTGCTTGATATTGCAGGATCACTTGCTGCATGCTCAGGAGTGATACATTCCAACCAGAAGGAAGTGCTGCAGGAGGGCCAGGAGGCCTCCTTGGATGGATAAGGAGCTGCTGAGGAAACATCGAAGGAAAAAAGAGGCTTATAAATGGTGGAAGCAAGGACAGGCGGCCTGGGAAGAATACAGGGATGTTGTCCAGGAAGTTAGGGACCAGGCAGGGAAATCTAAGGCCCACTTAGTATTCAACTTGCCTAGGGATGTTAAAGATAATAGGAAGGGATTCTATAGGCATATAATGAATAAAAGACAAACTAGGAACAACATGGGCCCCCTCTGGTAGCTATTGGGAGAACAGGCTACCCTGGATTTGGAGAAGGCTGAGGTCTTAATGACTTCTTTGACTCAGTCTTTACAGGCAAATGCTCTGACCACACCACCCAAGTCCTGAAAGCAGAAGCAGGGACAGTGAGAATGAAGACCCTGGGCCCACTGTAGGAGAGGATCTGGTTTGAGACCATCTTAGGAACCTAAACATATGCAATATGTATCGGTGTTTTTTCGTATTCATTCTTCTGATCTGTGACAAATTAATGAAGTTGGAGTAGTATCATCTTTTGTATTGTACTTCATAGTTAATAAAAGTTCTACCATTATTTTATTTCGTGTTCAAAGTATGTATAAATGCCAGCACTTAGTAAAAACTCATCAAACAAAAATAATCAGCCAGTAACTGTCTTCTATTTTTTCAACATCCTAAATACCTCGGTTTGAGGAGTTGGGGCTTGCACTTTTTTGTACAAGGTATTATGATTGTTTGTTCTGATTTTTAGTTTTGCTTGCTGGTTGATTAGCTTTGGTTTGGGTTTTTTTGTTTGTTTATTTTTTTATTGTTTTGGGTTTGGGTTTTTTTTTTTTTTTGGTTGGTTGCTTGAAAACAAATGACTGCTTCATTTTGCATAAGCTAAAGAAATTTGGGTAGTACTCAGTTGCAGAATTGCCTATCTAAATTAAAGTGTTTACCCATATGCACCTTCCAATGAACCAGGTGTACTAGGTCCTGTTAGTTACTGGGCTTCCAGTTGTCCTTGTAGTTGATACAGATTTAGGATTCTAAAAAGTAAATCTGATTATCTTAATGTGGGCACCTAAGACAAGATTCAGTTGCCTAAATGTAAGTACCCAGCATATATAATTCACAAAATGTTAACAGACATGGCACAGAGGGTCTGCAGGGTCTACAGGAGAGCTGCACTTTCCTGAAGCAGCAGCAGCAGGTGTGATGGGATACTCTGTGTCATCCCAATTAGCATATTTTGCTTATGTTTAGGCAATTAAATACCTGCCTTCATATCTATTAGTCATATAAGCTACCTTTCTGGAAAAAAAGTCAGCATCTTCAAGGGAGGAATCGCATCAGAAAATAAATATGCTTGAGAGGTGAAATGAGTCACCCTGTGTATGTGCTTATTTCCTTCTGTCAAAAACAGTAGGAAAGAAGATGGATAGAGTTAGATTCATTAACTTCCACTTTTATCAATTTACAGGAGATGGATTGACTGATTTCAAAGGCAAACCACAGTGGTTCATTTCAAATATTTTGGTGGTTTAACTTCACAGAGGTGAGGTGTTTCATATCTGTGGTAGAACATAAAATGGAATTTATTGCTGTCATCACTATTATGTGAAATGCTACTGCTGCTGGTTTTCCTGACACTCCTAAAAAAAATGTTTTAAAAAATAGTGTAAGCAAAAAAAGTATCATCTGCATTGCGATCTTGAGCAGCAGAGATACTCTTTTCAGTTTCATGGAATCTTAATCATACACTCTTCATCATAAATTAAACATTAATGTAACTTTAAAAGAGTACATTGTCTTCACAAGGACTGTGTGCCTAGGTGTGTGAGAATAAGTCCTAGCACTAGGGAGGTATCTGTTGTTTTGGGGAAGGTCAGCTGCAAAAGTGTCCCCTTCTAATTGCCATGACTTTTAAAATGGTATAAATTAATCACCAAACTGTAAACTCACTGACCTCAGGATATATCTGAAGATATTCCAGGATCTTCAGTAAAGGTGATTTCTTTTAAAAGTGTCTATAGTAAATATGGCATCTAAGTAATGCAAGTTTCTTGTCTCTTTCAGGACAAATGATCGGTAAAAGCAAGGTTACACCCCAGTCTCCTCTCAATCAGATTAGCTGTTGTTGCAACGAGAGTTTGAGGCAAAATCCTGAATTCATGTTTGAAAGCATCATAAAACATTAGGAAATCTTCTGACTTCACAAAATGGTGAAAAGACCTCAAATTTTCATGAATTTTTGAGTTCAAGCTAATAGTTCATCTCTATGGCTGAACAATAAATTGCAAGGTCAAGTTGCAGTCTTCCAAAAGCAATAGAGGGTGACAAACTGGAGCATTTTGTGAAGAAGGTAGTTTGGGGTTTTTTTGCAAGTGAGGAAGTGTTCTGCTGTGCATGTGTGTATTTGTGTGTGGTTCAAGTGTTCACTGAGATCTTATATCAGAAGGCAACTTGGGGAAACAGAATCAATCATGGCACAAACCTTTCCTCTTTCCATTTTCTGTTTTTTTCTCACAATGTAAATGCAATAGTGAAAAGAGCCTGACAACAGAGACAGGGGAGTAAATCAGTGTTCCCTCTCTGGAGGGGGTCACTAGCCAATGTTCATATAATATTATGTTTCTCCTCCATGTACACTTCCAGAGAGTTGCAGCTAAGGCTTTCTTGAAACAGAAGTGATATTGTTGCTCTGATACTGGTCCTGTTCATCATTTTTTTCCAATCATCTATAACGATGCTAACAGATCATTGTACAGGTGTTGGCAGAGACAGCTCTGTGAGGAGAGGCCAGGGCTGCCCTGGGTTGAACACAGCCAGTTCCACCCAGCTCCAACCACTCATCACAGGGCATGGCTGAGCCCCACAGACAAAGGGGTGGTACCTTGGTGAAAACATGTTTTAATAAGGGCAAAACAGCAGACAGGCAATAAGGAGAAGGGGATCAATTAGTTAATCAAGGCACTAGGTGGGCATGTGGCTGTTAGCCCAAGCTAATCTGCCACGTAGGCACTGGCCCATGCTGTGCAATGCTGCATGTATAGGTGGGCTTTCAGACCTGTATTTGCTGCACATATTCTTGAGATGAGGGGAAACTTAAGATAAAACTTCAATTTAATTATAACAGAGAGAACTCGGAAGGAACCCCCTATGGGAACTGGCAATTATGCCACCTACATGCCCTCGCCTTTACCTTGAAGTGAAGCAGCAGGTTCACATGTGACCATCCTCTTGTTCAACAGTAGAATTGATGGATAAAACTGTATTCTATTAAGAAAAAGTTGTAAACCCCAAAATGTCAGTAAACCTCCCCATGGACAAAATCTCCACAATATTATCTGCATCTCTAGGAAGTTCATCTGATGCTGAGCAACCTGGGGCTCCCAAGCATCTGAAGAAATATAGGGTTTATCTATACTATAGCCTTATTTATGCTGATAGCCCCAATATATGTATTTTAAAGAATATCTCACGAAATCTGAATGCCTTTCTCACTGGGATTATAATAAGCACTAGTCCCAGTCCATTAAATTGCCTTTTGAGATGATGAAACCGGTGGCACCCATAAAGTCTACAGCAGAGTTCAGTGATTTTACTGTAGGATAATAGTTTAATGATACAGCTGGCAGAATTATCCTAGATGGATAGCTGTCTGTCTTTCGATGACAACAAGCAGAGATGGGTTTTGAAGCATTTGAACTCCACCAAAACCAACTGATATTGAGCCAATGCGATCCTTACACTTCCAAAACCAGGCTTAGCTGAGTTACTATAGTTCAGGATGTAGCCACTAAACAACAGAGTGTGTGTGGAATCTCTGCAGAGTGCACACAGTTCACAAGAGTGGATTGAAGGCATAGCTTTGCCAGATTTTTCCTGCCTCTGTAACAGTAAATGTTAGATACCCTTCAGTGAATTCTGTCCTGAGATTCTCAATTCTTCATCCAAATGAATTAAAGTCCAAAACTTTTAAATCAGTTTGAATATTTTTCATAATAACAAGAAGTTATTGACCTCTTTTTTTCTTTAGTCTAAGTTTCACGAATTAGTAAAACAAGAATCCCACATTTTAATTTACTGTGAAGTCTGGCTTCCAAAAAACTCTTTACCTGATCATAGCCAGTATCCTCACAAACATAGCAAAACCCAAGGAGCCTATAATTTGGGCTTTTTTTCAGTTTATGTCAGAAATAAACAAAAATACAGAATACCAGCTAGTATGAATTATGAGTGTAGTAAATCGTAAGATGTATACTAAGTAAGCATTTTTGACTGTTTAAATATATTCCTCCATTTCACCTTAATTCACTCCAAAGCAATCACGAACTTGGTCCCTGGTCCCAAGGGAGGCAGGCCATCCTAAAAAACTCCTTTTGGGTCTCAATAATAGGGATGTTATGTATCTTCCAAGGTGGCTGCTCAGAAACTGGCTGGAGATTGGTTGGCTTAGGGGAGGCAGTGAGTGATGACGTGTTTAGCTGTTTGCCTGGGTCAATCTCCCACAACAGGTTGAATTCTAGAATTTGGGAAATTCTTTTTGGGTGTAGTAATCTTTTATTACAGGATTAACAGTTTATGATTTGTTACTAAAAGACTGAGGGAGATCTCATTTTAAGAGATTCTGAGCAACTTGAATGTGCTAAATTATGACCATGGGGTTTTATTCTGGAAAAGTAATTTGGACATTGACATTACCCTGCATTTTCTGAGCTACTATTGGATATTAGCAGCCATCTCATTTATAAGACTCTATTTTCTGCTCGAGACCACTGATGCTGCTCAGTAATACACATTTGTTCCTCACACTTGTGAACAGCGTGGAATTTTTTGTTTGGTTGATTCAGTTTGTATTAATTTCACTTGTATTAATAAAACATTTTGTTTACTGATTTCACTGGGATATCCTCAATATAATAATGAGAAAACACGTGTCACAAATGGATAAATAGTTTTAGGCTTAAGAAGCCGAGCAAAGAGGAAGTCAGGACAATTGTAACTGATGGGAACATCTGGGGCACAGTAGGCAAAGAGGTTAAAGAAATGCAACTCTAGCAAAAGTTCAGTGCTCAGTAAAAGCAAAAATTATGTATATATCACAGTTCAGCTTATTTTAGATCAGTAAAATTGAGAAAGTATGTCTTCAAGAAAATTAATAGCATATACAGTGTCTTAAAAGTATAATACAGGTGGATAAACATATTGCGATAAGATCTCAAAGCAATCAAGCCTACCTTCCACATAATGCCCTGACAGGCTTTGACGACTTCTGTTACAAAGTAAATAGTAAAAGATGCTGAAACTGTTTAACATCCCAGTCCAGACGAGCAAGAACATATTTCCATATTACATGTTTCATCTCCCTTGCTCCTGTGTTTATCTGAACTATGTTACTCCAACATGCAAGGATACAAAAATAATTTAAAGGAAAGGTAGATATTGAGCTATTTTAGTGATCGATACCTCAAAAAAAGATGGGGAGGCAGAAGAATACCAAACATATCACAAAGCTATAGGTAAAGGATCTAAGGAAAGGTAAAAGAAGGTGACCCAGGTAAGGCCAGATTTTATGAAGGAGGAAGCAAATTTTAAAAGGAAGAAAAGATTTTGAGTTGACACTGAAGGATTGTAGGGGTAAATGAAACACTGTGGAAATGCTCCTCCTTATGACAGGTCTTACATTTATTAAAATTAGTATATTTAGGCAGAACTTTCAACTGATCTGCCTAAAGGTTTATAAAAACTTTGTTTCCTTTTCTTCTTTTTTTTTTTTTTTTTTTTTTTAAAAAAAAAAGAAATTGGATCATTTTAAGCAGTAGTTAACAGTTCTTTCTGAAGTGAATTACATTATACTACTGATTAGCAGACCATGGAGGCAGCAACAAATAACCCAAATCACGAAAATGTGTTTAAGAATCCTTATCACCAGTCTGTTATTTGCCTGTTAGTGCTTACCGCAGTGATGAAAGGAAATTTGAGGTTAGTTTGAGTTCAGACAAATCAGTGATTACAAAATGGCTTGCAAACAAGCAATGACAGTGATTTTTCTTTGTGTGCTAGGATTGCTTTGTGGACTGTGGAGATTTTTTTTTCCTTTTTAATGAAGCAAGTAAATTTAAAAAAAATATTATAAAAACCCCAAATCAACAAAACACAATGACAACCACAACATCCTTCAAAAAACAGGAACCAAATAATAGAAACCTGCACATTAATAGGCATTGTAGATGGAGTAATTTCTCTTAGATAATCAGCTCTAAGAGATATGGATATATTGAGAAATAAAGGATAACCATACAGTATGATTTATTCACAGGCATGATAGCAGTAGAGTTAACTACAGCTTAACAACTAAATAGAAGATGTAGAAGATAGGAAAGATTTCAATTAGGCTATGGTACAAAGTAATGTGCAACAGTGAGCCTGACAAGGAGTATGTTGTATATGAGAGAAAAAAGAAGTCTTCTGAAAGAAGATCTTGAAATCACTTTCTGTGCTTGCACCTGTGAACAAATATTTATTGTTCCTGCCCAAATGCACCTTTGAAGTCTACCTTTAAATTTTTAATGAGCTGAAGTTCCAAAAAGGAACCCAGGGGTTTTGGCTACGTATGTATAGAGTCTCACCTTAAAAAACCTATGGGAAGGAGCACAATGAAGTAACCATATACATGTGTGATTTTAATTCGATTTACTAAATGGGAAGTCCCAATAAAGAAGGAGAAGGAAATTGACATTTTGAGAACAAGGAGAGAAATTCTGTTAGTTGAATGCCTGAAGATCTGAATAGGCAAAGCCTAGAGCCTTTAAAGATAGGACTTACATATCCCAAATTTATAGCATGCAGTGATATTTTTGTAAACCTTTTTACTCTGTTCTGAAACAGGAAATTTTGATTCATAGGCTTACCTACCTCCCCATCTGACACTTTGCAGGCTCCAGCTGCCCTTTTCTGTTCTCCCTGTTACAGAAAGTGGGCCTTTATTTATCCTGGATGGGGCAGGAATAGTTTGTGAAGCTTTGGTTTTTTACAGCTTAACTCTGAGACAGACAACCAGGGTATCCTTTAGCCCTGGTCTTAAGCCCTCTAAAGTTTTAAGCTGTATGCAGGTTCCCAATTAAAGTGTGTGAAAATTCTTTGCAGCCACTTCAGTTGATGCAGATAATAAATGCAGCTAAGTAATCACCTGTTTGAAATTTTCAGCCCTTTCACCTCCAAAGAAAGGTAGAATAAGAGTCCATTTGTGTTCCTGGCATAGAAAAAAGGCTGCATCAGATGTGCTGTCAAATCTCCAGTGTGACTGACAGCTGACGCAATGAACAAGAAAACTCCGGGTTAAGGTAAAAAAACGTTCAGATATTTATATCCATATCTGTATCTACATTTTCATGGTTCTCACTGCTCTCAGTAAAAAAAAAAAAAAAAAAAAAAAAAAGTAAAAAAATTATAAAGAATAATGGTCAGAGCACTAAGCTTCAGGGCACTGTGAAGCAGCTGCATGCTTTTATTATCAGAAAGATTGCTCGGTATGGCTTTACTAGCGCAGGTGGTACCCTATATTATTCTTCCTGGAAAAGAGTCATTACATTTCATTATACCCATCATTCAGAATTACAGCATTCTTCTTTTCAAAGGAGGCAGATGAGGTTTGTAACTTGAACTGAGAGGGTGTATACTGTTACCTAGAACGTGATTAACAGCAATTTGATGCAACATGCAACATTTGCAAAAGTGAGAACAATAAAATCAGTGAGGCAAACAAATGAGCCATATGTTCAGTTATCTATCACCCACGAGGTGTTCTAGGAAAAGAATGCTGATATTTCACAGAGCATTTCCCAAATAGATCCATTACCAACTTAAAATTTGGATCTTTACATAAGATGATCACTCATGGGTAGCTTACACAAGCATTTTGAGAGATTAACTTTTTTATTATTATTATTTCTTACTGCTTGTAGGAGGAATGTGAGCATTTTTTACCAATCTATAAGGGCTACTAGAAAAGTAAAGAAATTGAACTTGTGGAAAATAAAATTCTATTTTAATAGTCGAGTTAATTTTATATCAAGATAAATGCCTTTATGTTGTATTACAGTTAGAAGTAGAATGTAATTAACAGAAACTGTAAATTTAATGGCTGAAATTATTTCCTGTTTGATTTTTCATTGCTGACCCTTGAAACAGGCAGCAAGTAAAGAAAACTCTAAATTTTTTGAATGCTTCATATTATTAATAGATTACAAAAATATACAGAAGTTTGCCAGACCTGAGCAGTTTGAACTGGCATAACTGTTCTACTTAGGTAGAAAGAATGACAGCTTTTCTTTTCTTTTTTTTCTCCTATGTCATTATGTGATTTGCTTTTCTGTGCAAAAAAAGTATTTGAGGCTCTTTTTCTTTCTTTTATTACTGTACAAATGATTTTGTATGAATAAGAATAAGAAAGCTTCAACTAAACTCTGATTTTTTTCCTGAACATGGTAAACAGTTTCCCTCCTTATGACCTCTATCAGCAATGTGTTCACATTACCTGCAAAGATGTTATTCCTTGTGACACAGCAAAATTTTTTGGCCAAATTCATTACTTTGAAGCTGAAAACACTAACAAACAAAACTCCTCCAATTTCAAGTACCTTTTATTTCAGTCGTTTTTTATGGAGTTCACAGATTTCAGCAGAAGAAAGTTTTGCTTATATTTTATAAAATTATAACTAATCTGCTTATAACATGATTGCCTGTTCACTTTTTCACATAGACAAAAATTAGGTGTAAAGCTTGTGGCCGTCTTTGCAAATACTGCTGAAACTCCTTTTCCTTTGGGCACAGCAGCATGTGCTCCAAGAGTCCATGGCCCAGCTGTGATCTGGCCCAGCAGCATAACCTTGCCTTTGACTTCCAAGAAAATCATTAAGTTATGAGAAAGTTATGAGCTGTGAGAAAGAAGACAGAAAAATAGGAAAGAAAATTACAGCCAGCCAGAGGTAGCTGTATTGAGACAAGACCATTGAGAAAAGATCATTAGTAGCTCAAGCATTCAAGGAGAAAAGCACCAGCATGGAAAAATGTAAAGTATTAAACAAGGAACTGGGAAAGCGAGTTGAATAGATAGGAACCACTGGGGCTTTGTATCAAGCCATCATTGTCATCAGCAATGACAAAGCTGATGGGACCTGGCAACTTGGCAACGTTGAGGACCTTATCAAGGAGTAATAAATGCTGCCCCTGCACGTCCTGACTGAGGTTGGCTTGTGTGGCCAACAGTGACATCTTTGGGTGATTTAAGAGTATTGGTGAGCAACCTAATGCTTAGGGTAACAAACCATTAAATCCTAGTTATGTTTTTTATCTACTGAACTATTAAATAACGATTTTTGCTTTTTAAGTTGTGTATCTATCACTTACAAATTCTCTTTGCACCATACAAAAGATAACTTTATAATCTGATCCTAAAGGGGAGAGATAGCAAGGTTCAGTGAAGAAGAATCCCACATCACATCTTCCTCAGTAAGCACTGCATAAGGAAATCAGGATAAGTATGGGTAGTAGTCAAAGTATCAGGGTTTGGCCTGCTATGGCAGAATTTAGTCATTTATAACTACAGGTTTGAAGGTTTTGAGGATTTTACTATTTTTTTTCAGAGGAAACATAAAAATATGAGACCTAAAAAAGGTTAGTATGACCTACCTGTTCAATGAAAGATTCATATGTGGTATATAAAGGCCAATTTTAAACTCCTAGATCTTTTCTCCCAACCTGTGACATTCCGTGTGGTTTCTAAAAACTACTGGCTTAGCAGAAATGCTGGTAAATAAAAATTACATGAACATTAGCTTTCTTTCTACAACTAGGTGAATGGTAAAGAAAACAGAAATGAACAATTTTTGT
>JAOEHX010032308.1:0-26989 GCA_025448015.1 Bolborhynchus lineola | reverse complement strand
GGCAACCCATTCCAGTGCCTCACCACCCTCACAGTAAAGAATTTCTTTCTCATATCCAATCTAAACTTCCCCTGTTTCAGTTTAAACCCATTACTCCCTGTCCTATCACTACAGTCCATAGAATCACAGACTGGGCTGGGCTGGAAGGGACTTTAAAGCTCTTCCAGTTCCACAGGCAGGGACACCTTCCACCAGAGCAGGTTGTTCCAAGCCCTGCTCAACTTGGCCTTGAACACTGCCAGGGATGGGGCAGCCACGGCTTCTCTGGGCACCCTCATAGGGAAAAACTTCTGCCTAAGAGCTCATCTAAACCTCCCCTCTGGCAGGTTAAAGCCATTTCCCCTTGTCCAGTGACTACTTGCCCTTGTAAAAGTATATATATATATAGAGAGAGATACACATGTATCTATGTGTGCATGTACAAACATAAAACACACATGCACCGCTTTTATTTAATGCTATGTGAATTGCCAACTTAATAACCAGCAACATGGCTAACCAACAAGATAATAACCATCAAGAAACCTAAAAGTGTGTTCCAGTAGAACATATCAGTTCTGAAATCTGAAGGAAATAAACTAAATGAACCTCTCAAGAGAGCTCCTGCTTCTTCACAGGGCTTCAAGTGACATTAATGTACTGTGAAACTTTTGCCAGTAGTTATCAGGGTAGCTCTGCCCTCACAGGAGCATTTGTGACCAAGAGCTAGAACAGTAACACAGCCTGCTTGGATGTTCGTAACAGACTATTGTAACTCTATTACCATACATATTTGCATCTGATGCCTAATGCTGGACACTCAAGTTTGTACAAGTCTGCTGAAACACCCATGCTACACATTTGCACATAGCCTACAAATTCTTATAACTTCTTCTATTCAGTTATAAACCTGAAGCTACCCCAGTGGAAGCAAAGCACATTGACCAGCCACCACTGACTAAGACCGTATCTATCCACAATACTTCAAAACCAAGCAATGACTTCCCAGATTGTGGGATTGGTGTTTTTTTCCCATTATTGATTATTTTTTACTTCTTTCCAGTCTAATTTATAAAAGTCCACACATATTTTTCTGGTTTTCCCCTCTTTCCCATTTTGTGTCTTTTACAGTAGCTATCTGTAATATAGATGAGAAAATACCTGCGTCAACACAGAAAATAACTCTGGACATGAATATTCGTATGTTAACACACGGTATATTTATTTCCAGAGTAGCTGTAGCTTGAGTACTCCGGGCATCTTCAAAGACAAACACAGTCACATTTCTAGAATGAAGCCTCACACAGGAGGGTGAGCTTCATAGTTTGAGGAATAGAACAGAATGTGAGCCACACGTCTTACTATTTGTGCCATTGTTGCTTCCAACACTTTGCAAAACTACCCAATTCCTTCTTTGGGAAGCTGACCCTCTGAAAAAAGTAGGAGCGCGGGATGTGTTATTTATCCTAACATGTTGAATCGCAGTATCGACATCGACCTCTGAAAAAGAGCCAAGAGAATCGAGGAGAGTGGAACAGTGTAAGAAAGCACTAACAGATAAGAATGCAAAAAGTCAGCTACTTTTAAAAACCAACCTACCATACCATGAGAGCAGCTCTGATAACACAGAGATGCTCAAAGCAAACAACAGAAGATTTGGCTACCTGGAAAGGACTACCTGAAGAGTAGAAATTCAACAGAAAGGCCTCCTTTGAGAAAAGAGGTGCAAAATTGTCACTCCAAGGAGGTTCATGATTTCCTAAGACAGGCCTCTTGTCAGGATTCTGGTTTTAGGTAGGATGACAGAACAAAAATCAAGGTCTAAGTATTTATATCAAACTGGAAGATATAAATTATGAGGAACAGCATATTGAGATATGGAAGCCATGTGATGCTGTAAAAATCTAAGTTACTAGATATTAGATGGAATTTGGTGGAAGCATTCACCCATGAAGGAAACAAAAGCTACAAAATCATAAAACACTGTAGTCTGCCAATGAAGGAAAGAGTACTCTGAAAATGTATTATATTGAAATGGTTGCTGGTAGGAGGAGAGAGTTGTTTGTCAGAAGAAAAGCAGAGAGGCTCATGTGAATTTATCAGTCTCCAACCACATGGCTATGGTTAGGGCGTAACAATCTAAATCCCATTTTATTTTAGGTATGAAATGGGATCTCTGTGTTTCTGAGATGTTAGGGCCTCTACTAACAGAGCCAAAGTCAACTTTGTGGATGGTGAAGCAGTGTTTCTAACGGATTTTAGACTTCAAAATAGCTGTTACTAGGGGGCTGTTCAGATTGATGAGCTTTGAGTCAGATTTTGTCTATACAGAGGACTTGGAAAAGCATTAGTCCAGGCACAAGGACTAGACAATCACATATATCCTGGAAGGATCTGTCCATCCCTAAAAGTAACACTGGAATTCACAGCTATTGCCACCATTATGGCAGCCTTCCACACGTTTTCTGGTTTGAGTACCAGGTGATTACCTGCAGAGCAGGCACAGTGATTTCTTCTAGTCAAAAATCTGTAACTAGTCTCATTTTATTAACATGGACCAAAACCATTTAAAATAAACAAAACCAAACCCCTCAACAATTAGAACACAGAACTCCAACCTTAGAAAGTTAATACAGAGGGGAGAAAAAGCAAATACTCTACTAAAATGTTAAACAATAAGGCCAAAATCTGTTACCAAAAACACCTTCAGACATGTCATAACAACATTTAGCCATAACAGAGGGGTGTAAGCACCTTTCTGGTCTTTCTATACTTGTTTTCTCTAATCTAAGATGTCCATGGGCAAGAACAGAAACTTTTAATCCAGGAGGACACGTATCTTTCAGTACACTAGTGTACTGCCACTAATGAATGCAATGTTTCAAGCAGGCAACATTCTTAACTACCCTGAAACTTTGTGAAAGTAAATGAAGCTGAAGGAAAACGAGAGCTACAAGTAGGGTTTAAAGTGGTTGAGAACTGGACCTCCAGCATCTGTTGTGAGATGACACAGCAAGAGAAAAGGGGGAAGAAAGAGATGGAAGACAAATGGAATGCAAGAGGAAAACCCCAAATATTGCAAGTCCAAATTCTTCTTAGTGCCTGTACTTTGGGGTCCTCATTTGGCAGAATGAATAACAACTTCTGTTTCCTGGAGCCAAGAAGCACTTTTCCTTCTTTCCCTCTCTTTCTACATCTTTGTACTGCCTTTGGCATAACAGAGGAAACGAAGTTAATAACAGGGAAAGGACGAGGTATCTTTAAAATGTTCTACTGTCAATTGTAATTCAGCTTTAAATGGACTCTTGCCATTTAGGGAAGTGGTCTCAATCATACTTTTTCTGAATGTGAGAACACAAAGTGTGAAGTACAAGATACGACTTCATTTATAAGCATTGTATGAGCTGCCCTTGCCCTATGGGAATCTCCTCTTTCTTTTCCATTCCACGTTTTCTGAAGCACTTTTATCATTATGGTACTATACCTCAGGATTGCTGTTAACCTGAAGATTCTCCTACAAAAAAGAGCTGGGAACAAAACAGGGAAGAAGAGGGGAAAATCTCAGGTTTGTGGCTTCATCCGTGTGCTCATGTCCATATACTCTCCCCCCTTCCCGCTGCATTCTGCCAACCAAACTTTAAACAAAATATGTTCAGTGTCTGCTATTGCACTGAACTGAAATGTCCCAGGCAGCTCATCTGTCTATCACAGCTAATACTAGATTTAGTCTTTAAATAAAAGAGAATACATTTTCTCTGGCTTTTACACAAATATACACAGTGCTGCTTCAAAACGCATTGAAAGTCACTTGCAGGTACTTTAATTGACATTAACATTGTCTAGAGAACTCAGTTCCTGTAGGGTATCTGCACATGTAGAGGTGCTACCAGTCTTCTCTTGAAAAGGAAAGGTTGTTTATATAGAGTGTCATTCATTCACTTTCATCTTCACCCACACACAAGAAAGTGCCAAGATCCAACTTCCAAAGGGATCAGACCTTTGACCAGTCTGACTTTCCCCCCAGTCTGAGGAAGGTTCAAAAGATCAACAGAGAAAGTCTGACCTACCCTTGTTCTGTGAAACAGACTGCAAATGCAAAACTATTAAGCAGCACGGCTCAACACAAGGGACAATATTAAAGAATGCAACGAAGTGGTTCTCAGACCCTCAGCTCTTAAAAAGATGATCCACTGCTTTGACAGAAATTCCAGTATTACACCGAGCATAAATGACCACATCAGATTTGCAAAGAGAAACTGAAATCTTAACTGCAGCTGGAGCAAGACACTGGTTTATGGGACCAGTAGTGCAGCTGTTATCATAATGCTATATAAGGTGATGTACAGGATAGAAAGACTAAACCTAGTCAGAAAGTAAGTATAACAGAGAACACTGTGCCTCAGTTTAGGGACAGATTTCTAATTTTCTATATTTTCCAATGATGAAATAAGTAACAAAAGGATTAAAAATAGTAGAAATACCCCAATAGACTTTTCACCCCTACACAGTTTTGGCAATTTTATCCCAAAGAGGCCTACCAAAGTATCTCAATACAAAGAATGCAGATCATATATCTTCACCCTTATCATTGACAGTCCTACAGCTAGGTAGTTTTTCTTCAGCCTTTGAACTTGCAATGTAGCAAACAACTATAATCTACAGACTTTTTAATTTGTAATTAATGATGATGTCTTAATTTGGGGACTAAATACTCAAGATGAAGTACAAAGCCACTGTCATGATTTAAGCCATGCAGCAGGCCAAAGAAACACTGCCTTGAATAGTAAAGAGAAAAAAACTAATGTAATCAGGGTGAAGCTGGAAATGTGCAGACTGTGGACATTGGAAGTGAGGTAGTCGGAATTGAGAAAGAGAGCTGAAGAGAATAGTGTAAATGGGGTGTTGAATGACTTAACCACTTACTTCCTTGCTTTTTGTTTGTGTTGGCATACAGGAAGTCTAGTAATCTTAACCAGAAGCTGATAAAATCCGAGTGTGTGGCTAGGTAAGATGGAGAAATAGACAAATACAAGTGTAATATACATTATCACAGAGCATAAATAACATTGGCTACGAAACTAGAACAGCTTTGTTTGATATAACACAAACTACAGACAGAAGTACGACATAGCACAACACAACACAGTGCTGAATGGAAGTGAAAAAATAAATTGAAGACTTAGGTGATTTTTAGCTCTAGAGGAGGCAGTAGCACATGCAGGCTTGTTTCAAAGTAGTTTAAAATACTTGTATATGAATGACTCTCTTAGTAAGAAAAGACACAAACGTTTGAGACATGGGGACTGGCCCACCTCGACTGACAAAGAGACAAGGAGAGTTAGAGACATTCATTGTAGAAGGACAAAAGAACATGTTTTAAGAATCACTTGCATGAGGTCTCTTGAGCATTAGTGGAAACAAAGAAAAGGTTCATGCTCAATATAAGAAATGACAACATAGAAAACAGGTAAGCAGAATATGCTATATAATACTCCATCTATAACCAACCATCAGGACATGTGGGAACCGCAACAGAGAATAGGACCCACTCAGAAAAGCTCCAAAAACCTAAGACTTCTTTTTTCAAGTGATAAGGTACTTAGTGCTTCCTGCATGACAAGTTTTTTGTCACAACATCCTAAGCCAACACAAGATAAATACTTCGTGATGTTCATCTACAAGTACAAAACATATTCATGAAAGTCCATGACTGCTAGGAAAGGCAAGTATGGCAACAGGTAAGTCTTTATTGACTTGAGATGCTTGCAACAGTGAGGAGTGGACGGTAAGAACACTGCTCATCTCTAACAAAGCAGGACAGGCAAATTCCCTATATCATCGGTAAACAGAAGGGCTCCTCTTGAGGTTCACGTAGGGGAATAGAATTCTTCTCTCTAAACAATTTTGAAGTGTTTTCTTTGTCTTCTTGCCCCACTTTTGTTTTTTGTTAAGTTTCCCAAACAGAACTTGTAATTGCAGACCTAAAGAAAATGACGGTCAGTTCTTTCTTCCTGTGAATTGAACCTCAAAGCTGTTTAAAAAGAGGGGCCCAAGTCCTGGGAGATGCCAAGTGCTCTCAGCTTGATAACTTCATAGATCAGAAAATCACTTGGCAGCAGTACAGATACAATTATATTTGGATTACTTAGCCTGACCTCTCCCTATCATTCTTAGGCAGACTTCCTCTCCCAGCCTGTTCTACCCTTCTCACCATCTCCATAGAACCATTTCTTGCTTTTCTCTTCTGAACTCCACATTTGTAAGTGTAACAGCCCCCGCGCTCCTTCCTTCCCAAGATAGCCGGAACATAACAAGGGAATTCTGTAGGAGTGGGTTTTCTCCACACAGACTCCACAGTCTTAATGACCAGTAAGGGTGAATGATACAAAGACAATGACAAAGAAAATCCAAGAGACCTTCCAGGCAGAGTACAACAGCCAATTCCTCTCCCCTGCCAGGGCATGGCCAGAAGCTGGACATCTCCCTGTATCGCTTCTGTCATTACTATGTAACACTACAGCAGACTTTCCTCCCAAACATCATGCATTCTGAAAATGCCTTTTTTTAAAGGCTGAAGTCATGTTAGTAAAGAAAATCATACATTTTCATACCACATTGGAACTGCTAAATAATAGTCTCACTTTTAAAACCTGTATTATATTCTAGCAAGATAGTATTTACCATTAGACAAATGACATGTCAACAGCTTCATGAAAAAGTGTTAGGGTATGTTTGGTTGGAGACAGTATTTCAACAGGTACATTTCAGTCATAACGCAATCAGAATTAAACTTATCCTTAGACTTGTGTAGCTGGACACTTACAGTGTGAAGAGAACTGCGCCAATTTCCTATAGAAGCGTATTCCAGACTTCCCTATCACTGTGATTTAGTGTGCATGAATTCTATAACATTAACCAAAATTTAAAGGTGTAATAGCAAAAAGCCCCTTCCAAACAGGTTGAGAACAGCCCTTCCACCAGAATGTGTGACTGTCTACATAAATTAATTCTATGAACAGACTACAGAATGCCATTAACTTTTGTCCTTCATCTATCTTCATTTTCTAAGCAGCTCAGTTTCACAACAAATAGCGCTGTTTCTTATTCACCGCTGTGAGTTTCATACATTAAACAAAGACAGACCAACCTTAAGCCGTTTGATAAATATGATACTGCGATAACTGCAGCATTTGCTTCGGATCCCATTTCTCCAAGTTCCTGTCAGCCAGATGTCACTTGCCATGCAAACGCTGGAGAAATATGAAATAATAATTTCATACATCACCTATGCGAGCACGAGCCAGTCAAACATTCAATACAAATTCAAACTGCTACTACACATAAAGCAAATATCAGCCAAATAATATTTACAATGATTGAAAGGCTTTTGATTTGGAAGTGTATCCTCTTAAGCTAAGTGGTCCCCAAGACCATCCGGAAAATTCAATTGTTTCATTTTAAAATGTTTTCTGCCCAAAATTATATCAAATCCTAATGTCTCAGTAGAAACACATGGGATTGGATTGCTGACTGGGCGCCTGATGTCAAAGAGGAATCTAATTTTCCAATGGCATTTCCTCATACTGTCTCACCAAAACACAGAATTGATAAAATTTTCATGGATAATTTCCAAAGCAGGACATTAGCCATTGTGCTGGAAAACAGTGCAGGGGAACACTGTGCAGCATCAGAAAGGCAAAGTATGAGAAGACAGCTTGAGCAAATACTAATATACAGCACATGCCTTACAGTCTGCATTTTTCTCTTGCAAGCAGAAAGAGAATTCAGAAGGTAAGTTTTGCACTAACAGGCACACCTCTCTTCCCCTCCTTTTCCAGGGCATTTTTTACAAGTGATCTCTCAAAAACACAGGTGTGACACATTACTTAAAAGGCCACAGCATTCATCTTTTACTGGGGTGACACAGTCACAGTCAACACAGTCCTCACCTGATTCAAATCAATTGTGAAAGTCATATTGACTTCAATGACTACAGTACTAAACACCTCATGTAACAAAATGGCATGGTTAAGTAACTACTGCAAAGACTGCAGTGATGGAATATATGAAGTATCCCCCTTTCTGGATGTCCTGATGGTGCCAGGTACTGCAAACACTGAATATAACACCAAAAGCCAAGACAGAACAAAAGATGAAAAGGGCTAAATTCTACTCGTGATGACAAAGAAGTTATACTGAGGAAAAAGGTATTCATTAACCGTATTATGTTATCACTCAGTAATGATGCAAAACACGGGTACAGCAATGTGCTATTTGAAATGTGTTCTTCTCTGAAGAGTTTTCCTTTTGATTAAATTCAGTCATTAATCATGTAAAATTTGAGACTTGTTTAGAAAATACAAGTGGACAAGTGAAAAAACAAGTTAAATAAGAGTTTATTAACCTTTCTAATCCCCTCTGAATTTATGATGTGTAACACAAGGGGAATATATGGTGAAGAGGACTGATCCAGCTCCCCAGCAACCATTTCATGTCATTTATTACAAGCTGGGTTTTGACATCTGTATATATATACGGTCAGTATATTCAGGTGATTGTTTATGCCAATACAGAGAGGAAGAACAGCATTTATGGTTAGGAGACCTACATCTGCTTTCATCATGACTTAAGCATTAAAAAGCTTTAATAAATATCTAAGTATACCTTGAAGAACATTTAAAAGACCACAACAAAGGAAATCACAGTGATGAAAGTGGAGAGGTTCAATGTTCTGGAGGGAAAAAAAAGGCCTTCCACACCACATGCCAAGTCTGCCGCAGGTTAGGATTTTTCTTCCACAGTGATCTGAAAAAGATCACAGAAGTCCTCAAATTGCTTAAAGACTAGGGCTGGTGATGTAGCCAAAGATACTCTGTAACTACAGCTACCATGCACTCTTCCTACCCTTGGTAAGAGACTTTTGTAGATCTAGTCAATGAGATGCTTTTGGCACAACACAAAAGCCATGGTAGAGCTTGACAAGACTTTCCCAAACCCTAACTACAAGTGGAACATAACCAACCTATAATTGCCTATCCCATGGCCCAATCTGTTAGTTATGCCCTTTCCCTGGCATTTCTGTAACAACAGTCTGCCAGATTGCCACATCCAGCCCATCCTCTATGCCAGTCACCTTTGCTCCTCCTGCAGCAAAAAGGAATTCCCCTTTATAGTACTAAAAACAAAAAGGGGGAAACAGAAGGCTGAGCTGGATGGTTTTTCTTCAGTGTATGTGAGTAGGAGAAACAAGACTCACCTGTTCTTTCACACACCATTCTCTACAATTGGAAGAGAGTCTTCATCCCCTCTATCCATCAAAGGCAGCAGAGGAAAGCTCTCCTTGCAATGCATAAAGGTTCAACTGGGAAAGATATCCCATGCAGGAAAGAAAGTATTTCCAGAGAGGACTGAAATTCTCAGAGGGTTGGCAAGATCTGTAGTGTCTTGATTTGGCTGCTCACAGTAATGAAATCTAAACAGACTTTTATTAACAAGCCTTTTCACACCTCCTCTGCTCTCAAGCAGCTGAGCTCAGCACAGAGAGACAGACTATAATGCAGTAACTTTGAGAAGCTTTCTGTGCCTCTCTTAAATGGAGCATGCACTGGTTACCTAACTATGCATGAGTACAATACAGCAGAGGCATCAGCTTCTGCCAAAACTCTATTACTGCAGGAAATTGCAAAATTGACAGATTTGCCATCCTAAAGTCATAATGGCCTAAGAATGAAGAGGAGAGTAAAATGGCCAATTCCCCCAGCAGATTCTGCTCCGCATCCTGGACGATTTGCACTGATGGCCCTTGGTAGTTCAAGGGCTCAGAACAACTCCTTAATTATCAAACTGACTCACAAGTCAACTTCCAGCTTTGCAAACACCACTCTTATTTTAACCAGAAAAAGCAGCACACTGAAAACAGCTGCCAACACTTCTACTCCTCCTTTCCAGAGAAATGGTAAGTCTGTGACCTGGAGTTTTATCCTTAATGCCTGTCCCTTCACCCACTCAAAAAGATTTCAGTTCTCTCAGTGCCAGCTCAATCTCCCCTTTCTGGTTCTCACCTTCCAAGACTTTGAATTTTTTAAGGAACTGGATTATATGGATGCCTCTCTGTCCAAGAGTATAAGACTCTGTGGGTCAGATTCACAACACCTAATACAGAGGTGGGTAGATGGTGGAGCTGATGGAGAGAAGCAGGCGCGGCAACTTGCTCAGAAGCTGTTGACAGTTGAATTGCCTGTACATCTGTGTAACCTAACTACACATTTCGACCCTACTCAAACAACACACCTCCTTGTATAACTTGCCAGTGGTTTCCTACAGCAGGCAGTTCATCAAATAAAATCTGAAGTTATTGCAGTAAGTTCTTCACACAATGAAGAAGGAGCCCTGCATGCAGAAACACACTGTGCTGGTTTCCACAAGCCAGACTTACCAACACACTACAGGGAGAAATTATACCATAAATGCCACTTTGTACTATTTATCTTTAAAATGTGCAATTGGGCGTAGATTGGTGTTACATGCCTGTATTCTCTTTACTTAAAGGTTGTTTAGATACACATTGGCATCTCCAAGACAAAGTACTTGTTAATTACCTCATGCTTGCACTGTACTTTCAGGAAGAAAAAAGCTATATAAGTGCTATTAACATCATCCCCTTCTATTTTTCTCTTTCAGCTTTAAAGTGAATATAGTGCTTGTGAAAGTTGTCGGATTGACAGCCTGGGAGACTGAAGTCTAAAGTGCAGCACACCTGCTGAGCCAAACAGAACTAAAATGTACAAATGCTTCTCACCAAATTTTACATCCATGCTTCATTTAGTTATTGTTATATGGCTGGGTGTAATACTAATACTGCAAGTTTTGCTGCTCCCCATTTAGTTGTTCCAATCATCAGTTCAAACTCTTCCCCTATTTTCTACCTTCAAAAATAATTCCTTGCTGATGTGCAACACTCCAGAGACTGCTTCCCTGCCTTCAAAATCCTCCACTACAATGGAACACTGTTGAAGCATAACTTCATGCTACTGCAGTCAGGTACAATGCTGCAGCCTGGCATTCACTTTGCACATCACAGAAAAGTACATTAGCTAATCCCATACAGTTTTAGTACCCATCACACTAAATACTTGAGTGCAGAAAAGCTACTCTATATTATAATCTAAATCTGAAGCTAGAAGATGGATTCCAACGGGAGGTCTGCTCCTTCAGTTTGGAATGTTAGTGTTTCTTAGAAGACTAAGTATATACTTAAAGAGAATTCTCAGAACATTTTCTGAGAAAGGGTGCATTTTGATTTGCTTTAAGCACTCTAGAATTCCAGGAGTACACTTTTAACCACAGAAATGTTTCAGTGGGTTTTCAATTTCCTTTCTTAAAATCCTTTCTGGTGAACCAAAAGACAAATCTTACCTTCTAAGAAATCTCTCTTTGCACAAACACATTCAGCTCGCATGTAAAGTTTCCCCATGATTTCAGCTAGGGACATCCCTGCTTACTTCTAAACATGTTCTCTGTGCTACATTAAGACCTACTGACTGCAGATTTTTACACTCTCATTTTACCCAATGTCTACCTGGCACCAGCTGGGAATGGTCTGGATTTAAGTGAAGGGATTGAGCCCTATTGGGTAGATTGAGCACATGAGATGGAGAGCACCTGCAGGGTGCAGAGCTGTTACTAATAACTGCTGTTTCAGATGCTTCCAGAACATTCCTTTGCTTGTCTTGACAGGTCCCAAAAATGAAAAGTGGTGTCTGGGTCATCTTCAGTCCTGTATAACTTCAAGACCTGGCACTGACAGAAAGTCATTCCTTAGCATGTCCACTTACTTTTCAGCTAAGGGTTTCTTGTCAGGGCAGGCTGGTCTTTTATGATTTTAAGCCTGCAATGCTGCTCCTTTCCATTTCATCTTGACTTAATATCATTAGTCTTCTTTCACAGAAAACTGAGCATTCTTTTCCTAATTTATCTAGATAGTACCCTGACAGCAGCTCCCTTGATCAAGACCTTGCCATTTATGTCTCTTTTCCCGTTAATCATTCCCTGAAATGAGATTTGTAGTAGAAAATAATTAAATCAAGTCTGACTGCCTTCAAATTTCTTGACTTTCTGGGATTCTGGATGCTCACTCAGATCAGGCCCTTTGGAGACACTGGGCTTTCCCTGCTTTACTAAACAGGCTGTTAGGGCTATTTTCCCATACTGGAGGGCCAAAGCAGGTTTAACAGCGGTGAAATTAAGTACAGGCTTACAGGATGCAGCTATGACACCCAGACTCCTCAGTTTGACAGCTCTCCCCAGAAGTACCCATCTTTTTCTCTTTCTGGTTCTATATTTAAAAAATGGAATCTGGATGCAAAACAGACACATGATAATTTTTTTGGTCTTTGCTTCCTGAAAACAGTAATTCTATATTATGCAGAATGTCCACACTGAATTTCAGGTTCTCAGCTGCTTTCTTTCCTTCAGATACCGATTTTCAATCACTTTATATGTGGGCAGAAGAAGGTAAAAGACTAATGATCCATTTTTATAAATGTGGTCTGTGCCTTATGTTTATCTGCCTCGTGTTTCCTGAGGTCTGATCCTGAATGAAAATGCTGCAGGATCACTTCCCAGCAAAGCGATCCATCTCATACAGGTCAGACTTTTTCTCTGTTGCCAGCTGACTTTTCCAAGTTCAATTCCTAATCCCTGTGTCCACAGCATCTGTGGCCTGGTCTCAGAGGCTAACCACTCCCAACATCTCCATTTCTCTGATGAGTGGAAGTCTCTACATTAAGAGTAAAGCTCACTTAGGAAGGAGATGAAACTCTCATCAGCCTGAGATCATAAAATGGACTGCCCCAAGGGAATAAAAAAGTACTACAATATTTAGCACCTTCCATCTTAATGCAAGGCTTGCTTCTTTGTGACTTTGCTGGCATAAACACAGATAAAAGGTGAGGGTAAATTCAAGTAAGAAGTGTTATTAACCTCTTCTCCAAGCTTGGGGAAAAGCAGGAAGAAAAAATTACATCACAAGGCCAGAAGGTGCTGAGATTTTACACTGTTCACTATGTTATAGGAATGTGTGCATGAAATAGTCATAAGACTATATACATATGTATACAACAGGGTGAAAGAACCCCAAACCGAACAAACAACCCCCATTCCCTATGTTTTTTGTGACATCTCACATGACAGACCTGCGCTTGTGATTAAGCCAGAAATGATCATCCAGCTTTGTCAAACACCACTGATTTTTATGAGAAATAGATTTACAGTCTGCTAAATTCAAGGCAAATCACCATCCAGTTTCTTGTAGAACAAATGGCTGCATTTAAAGCATGTTTTTGCTGTTAGGTCTAAAGCATTACAGGACCAAAATGTTCTGTATCTCATCTCAAATTTTCAAACAATCCAATATCCATGCTATACATAGATATATTCTTGCTGTTCAATCTCTTAAAAATCAATCAATATTAATGTGTCTGCGTTAAACTTTTAAGGTCATTGTCTCCCTTCTGACATCTTTAACTATATCAACATCACATTATACCATTATAGGCTCATGAAGCGATGTACTTTTACATTTTTGCAAGATAATGTCTCTTTTGTGTTTCGGTTTTTATCATAATATAAATCTTGAACTGCAATTTGCATTTCTTTTGTTTAGCGAAGGAGACCCCCATTTAAGACTTTGCCATTTCAATACATACACTTAAAAAGTGGATGACTTTTCCAAGGAAATGCACCAAAATATTCCAATTTATTCCTCAACTCAAGCGCTGCTGCATCAGTAAATTAGTAAATTCCCCTAACAATACACTTGGTAACAATTACGGTCTGCCTGCCTTGGGCTCGCTTGACAGTAGGGCTGCCATCTGTTGAGAAGTCCATTCATGGATTTTAAAGGGCTATTTATAGAGTTTTATTTGAAACATTGCAAAATACCTCTTTGCTCTTCACCCTTCCCTCCACTTATTCTGTCTTCCCTGCCCTCTGTTCATCTTCCTTCCCACCCTACTAGAGAGCACCAGAATACTTGCAATGCTGAACCGTCCCTCTGTATCCATAGCCACACCATAGCAAAAGGCTTTCAGGAACATTCAATTCTGAGGCAAATCTGGCCCATTTTTTATGGCCAAGGTGCTCAAGTGCAGAGGAGGGAGGACACTTACAGAGAGGAATGGAGAGAAATGAACCGGGTCAATCACGAAATTCAAAAGCAGCCATGAAGGTAACAAAGTCCAGACGATGAATGGGAAAGGGATGGCAGGAGCTGCAGCTCTGGATAGATGGGTATTTCATGAATTCCTTCAATAAATAGGGGACCTCTAGGGAAATTCAACACCTGGCAATCTTAGTGGATAGCTGTGCTGCAAAAAAAGCATAATGTTCACCCCTCTGGTAAATTCTAGCAATTAAACCCCCTTAAAAAAAAGGCCCTCTTAGGCTTTCTGCCCAGTAAACTCACAGTGAAAAGCAACTTTAATAAATGTTATAAATCTCACCTCTGAGCCAACAGGAAATTCAAATGTTTGCATGTGCAGGACCCAGGGAGCTGCTGAAACAAAAGGTAAATGTGTCTATTAGAACAAGTTATGCCCGTACTCCAAGTGGACAGCACTATATGCATGAGGCCCACAGACACCAGAGGTTTTGAAAGCATCCTTTCTGGTGCCACCTTTAACCATTGCTGCTTGTGTTACACTAGAGTTCTCCTTTCTTTAGCAGAAGAAATATTTGTTTAGTGATGAGTTTGCTGGCTCAATGCATTCAGGATTACCCCTTATCGTGCCACATTAGTAGAAAAAACTGAGTTTCAATGGGTTAGACATAAAGCTAAATAAAGAAATGGCAACAAATATCTGTGGTTTGGAAAATGAAAGGATCAAAGAGACGAGACTGCAGAGAATTTCTGATCAACACCTTGACAAGGGGTGTTAGTTTTAATAAACAGTAAGAACTTTGGGCCATTATGAAGTATTAGATGCAGTCTCAGCTGTGTTTCTAATTTCCTTTCTTGCCTTTACTGCTGTTAAATAAAGCTCTGTAGTGACGAAAAACACTTATTGAAAAAACGTGAGCACACCGTTCGGGATTCCATGACTTCATCTGCACAGAGCAGTCCCTGCTGATGAGGAGGATTTCCCTCTCCTCCCACCATGGTGTCAGAGCTGCAGGCACATTCTGCCTATCGGACCAACCACTGGGTAGAGATGCACTTGTACAACTGAGTGAGGATTTTGTTATCGGGTCTAAAGATTAAATGACTGTGGAATGCTGTTCCTTTTGACTGTTGTTCTTTTAAAGCCATAGCTAAACACAGCCAGAGCACATTTCTTTACAGTGAATTTAGGAATATAAATACATAAAATACATATTTGGCAACATAGAGTCATAGAATGGTTTGGGTTGGAAGGGACCTTAAAGATCATCTAGTTCTAATCCCCAGTTCTTAGACTAGGGAAGAGATTGTTCTGCCTCCTTCCTCATGGGCATATAAGGGGATAACAGACATAGCCTACATTTTATCAGTAAATTTAAAAACTGTACTTGCTAAAAATTTGTTGTCTACCACATACTCTACAGCCTCATGAAAACACAAAAGGCCATGAAAACGAAGACACAGAAAAACTAAAGGCGAGACAGAAGGCTGGATGGAAATAAGTTACGTTTGCTGCTTGAATTATTCACAGGAATTAGGGCAAAGACCCGTTCATCCTTCCACTCCTCATGTTTGAGGCCTTTCAGGTGGGCAGAGTGCGTCAGTTTGAGAGAATTCTCTCCTGAAATCTTTTCATCACCCTTGAAAAAAGCTGGGAATTCATTAGTTTATCAAAAAACTGGCAGAAGGAACGAGTCTCTCTGTTATAATGAACCCACCTGCAGCTTTCCACCTCCAGGATTTGTCCTTAGGGGTTTATTAAGATTATTAGTAATTCTTACTAATAAGTCATTACTAAGAATAATGGTAATTACAGTATCATTTTAAGACCCCTCTCATAATCACTGTGAAAACTCCATGAGCATAGTGAAGACCAAGGCTTTGCAACAGCACATCCAAATGTCCTAAGAGAAAATGAACAAGCAGAGAGTTATACTCCAGAGAGCACGACATTCAAAGCCTTTCATCCCTGAAGTACCAATGGCAGCATCAAATCCAGTGTTTGTCCACAGACAAATGACTGACAGATTTTAGCAGCCATTTTAAAAGAAAACAAACATAAATCAGTGGGGTTTTCTCTTTAAAGGTCAGGATCTGGGAGGACTCGTAGAACCACATAGTCCCATCTCTAGCCCCAAAAAAGTCTGGGTTGCTTGACATCTCTGATTACAGTAAATACTGTGTATAAGGAGCAGTGCAGCTCCAGACACCAAATAGATCATGGATGCATGGAAAACATTCAGCCATTATGGATACTCCACAGAAGGGCAACAAGTTTTTTCTGAATCCAGTTGGCTTGTTCTATGTCCCTTATTCAACAGAGTCGTGGTTTTTCATTTAACAGACAGCAAAGCCCTACCTGTTAAAAGTTAATGTCAAATGTGCTCCAAGTGGATCCACCTGCATTTTCCTACTTTTTACATTTAAGGTTTTTGCTCAGGAATTCATCCCCTCTCTCCTCTCTTGGCCTCTGCACAAAGCTCTAAACCCTTGTCTGTCTTGCTTTCCATACTCAAAGTCATGACAAAACTCTAAGAGTACTCTACTGACGATTTCTGTTCTGGTTTTCCACCAAGATAAGCAGAACTGCATTTAAACCTTTTAATTATATATATATAGCTTCATAACTTTCGTTTACACTATAGAAAATTTTGTAAGGCTTTATTGTTAAAGGATGGCCTTTTCCTATCTTAACATGAGATATGAAGCCACACAATTGTTTTTACATATATACATAATAGCTACATTATGTATTCATGTATACATATTGTATACTGTTACAAATGGAGAGATGTTTCTGACAAAATATTGAAGAGAGGACCTTTCATATGATAAAAAATGGTATTTGCAACTGCAATCTCAAATGTACCACACAGGGTATGAAAACATGGATAGCTCTATTTCAAAGTAGAACATTTTCCAACCTAACATGCTGCAACTGTGCTTGTCAGAGATCCTGTTCACAGGGGGCACTGTAAGAAACCCAGCACTACCTTAGCAAAGGTGACCAGAAGCATTCCACACAAAAGTATCCAATCTCTTTATTACGCTGGCATTGCATCCACTTGATTTCTGGTACAATCCAGATGCAGCTGAATTTCAACATACAAACCCTTGCTCTTGGCTGTGAAGCCCCACACACCAGTTTACATGAATTTAACAACAGCACAGGGCTAAAAAAGAGAAGATTCAGGGCTGGAAACATCTGACAACCACTGGGTCAAAGCCTGCACAATGCACAGGGCAACAGCCAGTTGGACCAGCTCTGTTATCTTACGTACAGAATCTTTCCCAATGCCTTATTCCTAAAAATTAGGTAGGCCTGGCAGGCCTTATCTATTTGCATATAAAAATCTACTGTCTAAGTCTTTCACGTTGCCTATGTTAAAAAGATTTTCAATCTCATCACAAGAACATACTTACTGAGGAAGGAAAAATGCACATCATGGGAAGTTGTATTCATTCCAACTACACAATTCTGGAGTTCTGTTTATAGCTTTAGGGTTTTCAATTAGATTTCCATGAACCATTTTTGCTTGGTTTCCCCTGCTGTGGAAAGAAAAGCAAAATTTCATTAAAGATCTGCTTTGGAGCTGAAATTTTGTACAACAATGTTTTGGAATTTTTCATTTGCATGAAATCACTTCAAAATTTGTCCATTTTTAATAACCAATGCACACTTAGTGCGCTTGTCCTCCACCAGCCATGAAAACACACATAACGAGTTTATTGCTATATGAGACCCTGTCTACATTAAACAGTTTTGCTGGGTTCTTAAGCATGAAGTTAGGAAGAGAGAGTGTGACAGACAAGCTGCTATTTCAGACTTGAAACAGCACCTGGAGGGCCAAGACCTTTCACAGTTTAATAGTGGACAGAGAAGCACGGTAGTGATCAGGGTCATATGGTGGGAGAGGCAATCACTGATACTGAAATATCAGATGTCACTGTGACAGCTGTAATAACCAGGGCTTACTTCCTTCAGCTAAAAAATACCCACAGAATATGAATACACTGCTGCAATATGTACTTCTTCTACCTTTGTTTCATGCTATAAACAATTCTAACTCCTGAAGGCTCACAGCGGCAAGAACAGAGCAACCCTCACAATACAGCTTACATTATAGGGGAAGTATGACAGAAGATGAGGGTGGTTTTTATAAATCTTGAGAATTCAGCAGAAAGGTTATTATTTGCTTGTTATTGACTATTCATTCCTCTGCGATAAAATAACTTAGTTAGTAGAGGATCCCAAGGAGACAGCTGGCAGTGATGAACAGAACAACATTCAATCCGCAGCAAGCGTACATCATAAAACAGGCGCCACTGGATTAAAAAGTAACATTAAACTGTTTAGCGTACACAAAGGCAGCCTAGTCAAAACACTTCAACAGTGATTTAAGATCTCCAGTTAGAGGCCAGTTTAAACCTTTGGGGATGTCTTCTCTATTCATAAGGAGCTTAAATAATCATAAATTTCCATGACTTACCGAACTGGATGCAGTGTGTCGCAGCATGGTAACTGAGCTCTGGAAATGCAACAAAAGACACCTTTTTGCATAAATAATGGTAAGACTAAAGCCCAAATTTTAATCTTTGAACTTGGTGGGGGAAAAACATCCTGTAACTCATTACATGTTTCCATTAGCATGCAGGGAAGCGTAGCCGAGGAGCTCCTGTTGGTGCTACTGTGGGATGTATACCAGGGAAGGAGCAGAGTTATGGATTCCAGTCCCAGGATGCTACATAAAACACATCACCAGGAAACAGAACAGCCAGGGTCAGACACACTACATTTCTGCAGATAGCCAGCTATGGAAGTAGGTCTACCTGAAACACAATACCACTTCCAGTGGATCTAATTACTCAGTACTAACAACACAGTGTTTAAGAAAACATCTAGTATTTCTTTTTTACCATGATAAATATTCCAGCTGCAAGAAGGTTTCAGAGAGAGGGCTAAATGGAGCCCAAAAAGGACCAGATTTCTATCTGTATTCTCTTCGGTGTAGTTCCAGATGCATTAAGACCTCAGCAGAGACCTGCAAGTATTATGTATGGCTTTCTTTTATCTTCCAGAAGAAAAAGGACCAAAAAAAGCAGTATGAAAGAATGAAGTGGTGCCAAACACTACAAGAAAAGCTTTATAAATAGAGCCCAGGGTCAAAATGCTGCTCTTATTTGCCCTGAAATATATCACTGAACTTCTGTATATTCATATTTGTTTACATTATAAATGTACTAAATAAGCTAATTATAGTGATCATAATTTACAATTAAAAACAAACAGTTAGAAATTTCAAAGGCTTTCAATATCTTTTCTTTAATCATTCACCCAGGCTCAAAATATGCATTTTTTAGATTAAAGCATTAAAGTTGCTAATTATATTCTCAGAACTAACAATTATTTCTTTACCCTTTTACTACCTTCTTCTGGCAACAAAAAAATGTCAGCACTGATTTAATTTTTTGTTATTACAGGATTAAAAGAAGTTTCTAAAACGCAATTAAACGTGCCCTATAGCTATAGTAACTTTCCTATCAGCATCCAAAGCCTCTTCACTAAAACAACAGCATAAAAAAATTATTCAGACTTTCTAGACATACTTTTTTTCCTCCTTTTACAACACATTCCTTTGGTGATTATCTCCAATGACAACTCAACCATCATAATGAGACTCTGCACATCCAGATCTTGGTGAAAGTAGGAAAAAATGAAAGCTAAAGAGACTGTTAAAGAGTGCAAAACCCCGCACATGTCAAGCACTGCTTCTTCACCTTTGGGAGCTTGGTTCAAGTCAACCCTCAGGGCCTAAGTGAAAAGTTCAATAGTCTCAACTATGTCCCTACTTGATGTATCACAAAATCAATTATTTTATAGTGGTACATTTGGTAACCTATGTTCAGACAGAATCAAGTTTTTTTCCCATTGAGAATTCACCAATTATCTACTCAGTGAATTATTCTCTGATAAAACAGAAATACCTGCTGTCAGCAGGAGTTTCTCATTATACTGCCTATCAGTTCAGGAGTTGATCTGTTTTGGAACCGTGATGCCGCACTCAGACCATGCACCATTAGCCACTGTGTGATCACAGCAATGCATGGTGACAGGACACCAAAGCATGATTCAGTATCCAAATTTGTACTATCCTGGAAAAGAAAAAGCCATTGCAAAAATACCCTAGCAAGGCACGTCACTGAAAACTCTCCAGTTGCTCAAGGACTTTGCTTCTTCTAGATAGCCCCATATGGTTAAGGCCCTGTGTTTAATTTTCACGCTTGTGAATGTCATTCTGTAATTGCCATCAATAGCATGCTTAGCCCCAGCTGCAGGAGCCCACTGATCCACCTTACTACGAGCACTCCCAAATCCACATCTTGTGTTACTTAATATATCTACTGCTGGAGTTGATCTATTTATGTTAAATATTTAACATTGTTTCCAATCTAAATACATAGAGTTTTCACATAAGTGAATGCCAGTCTGAATAATAAACACAAATCATTGAGGGGCTTAGATACGGAATACGCACTCTGTATGCTGGTGCATGACTGTTTAAATCAAGCCTCGTTCACTGGAAAGGACCATTTCACACTCTGCAGTGATCTGTCCAAACTAAGCTCGATTTGCTTAGTCTAATTTTTAGCAGTCAAAATTTTCCTTTGTAAAAACAACAGCAACAAAATTAATCTGTTTCCTCTGTATCCTCTGTCAGGCTTGGCTAATGGAACACGCATTCACTGAATCATAGAGAAGTCTGGGCTGGAAGGGACCTTCAAAGCTCATCCAGTCCAACCTCCCTGCAATGAGCAGGGACATCTTCAACTAGACCAGGCTGCCCAGAACCACATCCAGCCTGGCCCGGAATGTCTCCAGGGATGGTGCATCCACCACCTCTCTGGGCAACCTGTGACAACCCTGGAAGGACTCAGTCCTAGGACCAAGTGAGTCAGTGCTGATACTGTCCTTGTTGTAGTCATGTTGTGGAATCTATTTTGCTTTAAAAAGACATCTTTCAGCTAAAAATGTCCTCTTTTTTTTTTTTTTTTTAGTAGTGGACAAACAGAAATTTTATCTTTATCTAGATATCTTAATCTAGATATTACTCTAAAGAAGAAGTATCTAGATATGAGCAGTGAAAATGTTGGAGGCATAAAAGGAAGTCCCACTGTGTGAAGACTGAAAGAACAGAAACTGCCCAACTAAAGAATGGCGTAAGAGAGAAAGGACACATAATAAATGAGAGGAAGACATGGCAGCAAAATGCCTATTGACCCTTGCACATAACACAAAAGGAACAAAAGGACAGGCAATGTCACCGAGAGGATATAAATATAAAAACTATGCCAGGATGAGTCTTACTCATGTTGACTTCTTAGTACTGCTCAGCAAATTTACACTTTCTCAGCTATAAAATGGAATACTCTTTGGTCCCCCCATACAGAAAAAACTCCTTGGAGAAGCATTCGGATAATTCTGTAATGAAGAATGCCACTGAAAACAGTAAGAAGAAATAACTCCAAATGCAGTGCAGGTTTGGATTACACTAGCTGGCACAGTGGACAGTAAATACATCCTACGATTACAGACTAGGCAATGAAATTAAAAGGAACTGTGCAACACCTTCCTTACTCTCTGAGAATCGGGGCTCTTGTGCACAAAAATGAGGCAAAACCAGTATGTGATTTGTAAATAAGGCTGCTATCATAACACACTTGAGGGAAGCTGACTTAGGATTCTAGGGCCACCCTCTAAATTGGAAGTGCTTTATCTTGCAACCTAAATGACTTCGTGTTTTTAACACACAGTTACAAACAAGTTATCACTTCTATCAAAAAAACCCTGATTATTAGGTTGACTGTTTGCAAAATAAATGTGAAATGCTTTCATTGCTCCTCTAGAGAGATGCAAAAGACTTTGCTTGTAGTCTTCAATTCTGTGAGCATCTAGTGAGTTTCTCACAGGAAAAATGCACTGCTAGGAGCATTTCAATTCCTCTGTAAATGTTACATTCCTCCAGTGAACTCTGCCAACAAGCTCACTCGAAGCTCATGCTTAGTTTACTGCATCTTGCCAAGCAGACTCTTTCTTCATCAAGACCAGAAATATGCCCATTAAAATGGGGATGAAGAACGATGGGACAATTCAGAATCTCACAAATGCAGAACAGAATGTACCTGCTCTAATTTAAGGAGGCCTCTGGACAGTCATCAGACCAAAATCTTGATGGAAGGATTGTGAAGACTGAATAAATCCTCTAAAATAAAACAAAGGAGTAAGTATATCAAAAGTTGTAATACATACTTTATTTAATGTGTAGTCCTGAACAAAGGGGACTTAAAGCAGGCTATAAAAGCTGATACGTCTTCTACAGCATAGCTGGTATAATACAGCACATGGGGTTTTTTAACAGCTCAAGTTGGAATACTTACTGATATGCAGATGGACTTGAAAATACAAAACCTCACAGTGTATTTGTGGATGAAATAGCTACAGCACAAATTGTGCTTCCTCTGGTAGGTTAGATGAGATGAACCGGGATGTGCCAGAAAGGCCAAAGTGAGGTGCTGCATCTAACAGCAGGGACAGGAAGATATTAGGAACAATTTCTCCACCAAAAGTGTTGTCAAGCATTGGAACAAGCTGCCCAGGGAAGCGGTTGAGTAACTATCCCTGCAGGTAAAGATGTGCAGATATAGCACTTACAGGACATGATTTAGCACTTATAGGACATGGTTTAGTGGTGGATTTGGCAGGGTTACTTTTACGGTTGGACTCAATGATCTTTAGGGTCTTTTCTAACTTAAGTAATTCTATGATTCTATGCTGTTCTGGGCTGTTTGACCATTACCATGGGACAGTCAAGTGACCTATCATCATACCTTTGAGCTTCACTGGCACCTTGGGATGAACTCTAGAAAGTACCTCCACCCCCCATTCCAGAAGAGGTGAATGGTTCCAGGGCAGCAAATCACCATCAGACCACAAACACGGCTGACAATCAGCTGGCAGGAATACTGCCTGTTGCCTGTATCAAGTCAGGCAATGTCTGGAAGGAATGACTGGAGACAACATGCAACTACCAGATTCTTACCCAGTGTGGGTAAGAGGGGTGCCATTTGTACTGTAGTGATACACTAATCTATTGTTACAGTCTTCAGAAAGTAAATCCACCTTTGTCCAGCTGCTGACAGAAAGCCATGAAACGCATCATGTCACAAGGGGGTGGAAGATACCCACAGAAGCAACTAGTAAGGGAATATTATGAAGGGATTTCACATATCTGTCTACCCTGGCATGTATCAGTGGCTTCATCTAGAGTTAGAAAAGCAAGAATCCATTACAGAGAAAGTCCACAGCATGATTAGAAAACAATCAATGCTCTTCCTAATGCTGATTTTTCCTTCACTTTAAAATGCTTCATTGACAATAATTAAACCTGCCTTGGGTAATGAATCTAGCAGCTGCAGAAACATTGAAAAATTACATGAAATAAAACCATCTTTCTTGTCAGAAGGGTTTTCACCACCTTGCTTACCTGTACCACGTTTCTGATTCCGGAGACTTGTAAATGACTAGAAATGCTGTATGTGATACTGCAAGACTCTGTCGCTTTTGCTCTTGAATTAAAATGACCTCCTACTGCCACAGTAAGAATCCCAGAATTAAAGTGTTGAAATTCTCTCCACTGCTGTAGCTTCACTGCAGAATTCCTTTGCTGGCTTCTGAGAAATGGCGTTAAGCTGCCATCACAGACTTCTATAGCAGCTCTACTCCCAGTTTTGTCTAAGGCCAAAGAAAAGGAATGTTGTATATTTAGAGTGCAAGCAATTTCCATGTCAAAAGCTCAGGTGAAGATTAAAAATCTGTGACACAGACTTTGGAGGAATAAAGAGATGAAAGAGATGGCCTGTGTTGTGCCCAAGCCTGAGCCTGGCTCATGAGAATATGATCAAAAATCGTAAGAATGAGAGTGAATGGAGTAACTTATAACCACCGAGAAAAAAGAAGGTAGGAACAAACATATTCCAGTCTGGAGTCATCAAGTTTCACTAGACAGTCACCTTTACTTTATTAAAATACTAAATAAAATCAGTCCTGGCTAAGATGGGCCTGAATACCCCCAAAACAGTAGGAAAGCTCAGATCTGAATTAACTTTACACTATGGTTTTTACTTTGCATTGAGTTGCTTACTGAGACATGTTCTCTTTGTGTCCTCCAAGGAACTTCTTAGATACGAGTGAGGAGGTTTCAAAACCTGCACTTTCTACTCTAGGAATGTTATTAAAGCTAAAGTGTATTTTGCAAAACTTGCAAAGTTTGCTAAGAAAGTACAGAGCATCAACTCCTTGCAACCACATCCATTCCTTGATGGGGTGCCACGGAGTGTTATAGTTTAGGTATTAACCTGGTGCTCAATTCTGGAACAACCTGTTTCTTTTCTTCACACATCCACAAAAGACATGGAACAGAATTTCCATGCCTCAGAAGGCTACTACGCCCTACTGCTCTGTGTCATCCTCAGTAAAGTAGAAAGAAAGATCTTTATGAAAGTTCAGACACTGTGCTCAACCATATGTATCGCAGGTGAAACAGGTATTATGTCTCCAACACAGCACATATATAATATGGTAATCACCATTTGTTACATCCTGAACATACACATAATGTTGATGAGATGTGAAGAGTTTTCCTAACTGGTAAAGATATACACTGCAAGCAATTCGTAATAAGATGCAGACTCTACTTATGTCAATTCAAGCTGTTTAATACCACAACAGAATTACACCATAGTTTATGGACATTTTCCTTCACCAAAGTCTTTGAGAACTTTCCATTAACTTCAATAGATGCCAGAAAAGGCCTGAGAGCAGGAAATGAAGAAATATACTGTACCCAACTGAAATCGCAGTGGGAATTTAGGTAGGCAGAATGCAATTATTCACACTTGAATCTGGATACAGCACCACGATTATATCCCCATTCTGGCAAACATATAATGAGATACCTAATAATCAAAAGGAGCAGGGCTATTGGCTCTCCTCTTAGTGAAAAGTGGACTTAGAGGAGGGGAATGATTTGCTTGCTTGATATTGAGTAAAAGGAAGGAGCAACACGCATCGCATCACCTGCAAGACCTGCCAAGAAGCAAAACACATTAAGTAAATACTCACATTTTGGGGGAATTTCATCTAGAATGCAGTCACTGCTTGTGAAAAATAGAGGTTTTGAAATATTAGAAACTTGGTTCTTTGCTGGTGCATGCCCTCAGGCACATAAGCAAATGGAAATGTGTGGTTTCCCTTCGTTTGCGGACATCCCAGGGGACAATCTCTGGAAATTAGTGCCTTTGTAAGATACTAATACTCCCAGTTTCTATATTCGTTGATGTAGGTGAGGACACCAAGAAGCACTGAAAGAATAATGGGTTCTCTGACAAATGTACTGGATTGTAAAAGAACAGACAAATTCCAAATCTTGTAATAGAACTGCATTACATTCCAGCAAAGTGGATCCATTTCTGAGGTGGAACATGACAGCTTTTGAACTTCCGACAACAATATGTGACAGAAGAATACTACATTCAGTTGATACCGTAGGGTGATTTATGGAGGCAGAATGTAATAATATAAATTGAGTTTCAGAAAAGACACTGTGACGAATCTGACCAAAAATGCCACGGGATGTTTAATAATCCCGCTAGGTCAGAAGTTGTTCTTCAAAAAAACTCCCTTAAAACTGATTGTTATTAAAGCATGTCCTGCATTTGGTTCATTTTTCATTTAGCTATGCAGTCTAAGACTGCTGTCAAGTGCAAATATTTGAGTTGTAAATGGATACCCATAGAAATGGAATAGAGCCCTCAACCAAAATTACTGTTAAGGAATATTTAAGGTAGTAAATGCCATTTGCAGAGCCACAACACCAGCATCCGTCCACGGCTCTTGAGCTATCCCTAGCAGGTCTCCTTGGTGGATTTTGTTCCGTCAATCACAAACAAAGCATCAGGAATGAGGCAGCACACTGAACTCCTTCCTTGCCATCTCTCTTCAGCATTTAAGGCTCTGCGCTTACTCATTAGGATATGAGCTGTGATTTTGAGGAGACTGAAGAGAGCGGAGGAGAGAACACAATGTATATAGATAAGGGGCCTCACTTCATTTGAAATCAGCAGAAATCTACGTTTTACTTACATTACCTCTGTATTAGTCTTAATGGAGGAGCAGAGAGGTGTCTGGGGTGCTTCTCTCACTGTCTGCAGGAAGGCCGCGACTGCGCACATTTTAAGCCCAGCCTGTGCCCACAGGGCTCCCACAAGGAGGTAAGAAAGCCACAGACACCGTTTTGTGGGTCTGAGGTGCTCTGTCACACCAAAACACACCTCCCTCCCGCTTCCTTAACCCCACAGGCCTCGGCGGGGCCGCGAACACGGAGGCCTCATGGCATGGCGGGGCAGCGCCGGGTCTGCAGAGCCCATCCCACCCCAGCGGGAGAGGGGCAGGCTGAGGCCACAGCCGCCGTCCACCTCCCGGGCACGTCCCAGGCACAGGGGTGGGCTGAGGCGGAGGCAGGACGATGCGCCGTGGGCCGGTCCTGCTCGCCGCGCTGGGAGCCACTGAGGGGGAAAATGGCGGCCTGGCTGTGGGCAGGGTGAGGGAGCCCCGGGGCGGGCTGAGACGGAGCGAGGCCTGGGGGCGCTGCCAGGGCCCTGACACCTCAGGGGAATAAAACCGCCAACCCCCACACAAATATTATGCTCATTTGTTTCATGGAGCACCTCCGGTAGGAAGACAGGATGAGAAAGTTGGGGCTGTTCAGCCTGGAGAAGAGAAGGCTGCGTGGGGAC
>JAOEHX010032306.1:0-14838 GCA_025448015.1 Bolborhynchus lineola | reverse complement strand
CCTGGGCAACCCATTCCAGTGCCTCACCACCCTTACAGTCAAGAATTTCTTCCTCATATCCAATCTAAACTTCCCCTGTTTAAGTTTGAACCTGTTACTCCTTGGTACTCTCGCTAAAGTCCCTAATGAAGAGTCTCTATTGTCATTTTTCACAAATGAAACAAAGCAAACAGAAATGGAAGTGAACTGCAGCAGTTACCAGCCTGTCAATTCTTTAACATATAAAACTGGCAATCTTTATAATGTTACTTAAGGAAATATTAAATACAAAACTGGCTTTTGATTTTGATTCATTAGAACACCTTAGGTAATCTGAAAAATCCAGTAGTTATTAACCTTAAAGGAAAAGGGATCTAAAGAAATTCATACTCTTAATATACACATGCAACCATTTGGCAAATAGATGTTGTAACTGTCACTTCAGTTGCTACCTACACGCATTCATGCTTTCTGGTAACTAGCTGTACTTGTTCAGACAAGAGTGTGAACCAAGTAACTTGCCCCCTGGGTACAGCTCTTCAAACTCTACACTGGTAGTTCTCATGAACAAACTGGAGAAGGAATAACTTTTGTCTAAATGGTAGTGGCAGAATATCTTTAAAAGAAACCACCCAAAACATACACATCACAAAACTGCACTTATGACACTAGCAGCTTCCACAAACATATGGCTCAACAGGACCATTTGTATCACTCCGGTTCCACTGGTTTTGCCACTGCTCCTCTAAAACCTCAAGAATGTCAGACTAGGCTTTTGTTACGAACACACTCCACAGGACTTGCACAGCTTGCCTGAAGCACGAGATTTCTACATCCAAGCCCCACCATTCTGCCTTTCTGGCAAGGCAACTACATGAGTATTGGAAGAACACTTTTGTTTTACTCCATCTTCTAGCCTTCATAATAAGTTTGCAAGAATCAAGCTTACTGAAAGCAAAGCAAGTAGTTATCACTTTTCCCTTCAACGCACCATTTCCCTTCCACACAGTTCATAACTCTTCTATTCTTTCCCCTAATGCACTCAGCTGACATGTACCTCACTGAACTGCAGTAGCTCGTATGTCTGAGCATTTTGCAGTATAAGAATTCAATATTTTTATATTTATACTTACACGAAATTGTCCAAACTATTTGCACCTCACAATTCATTATAATTACTATAACTAAAACAGTTGCTCAAGCTGAAACTGTACATGTTTCCACCCACCTTGCTGTCCATCTGGCATGGTCACGATGATTGGCTGCCCTATTCCACTGGTTGGAATTGAATGCAGATTACCAAGCTGAATGCCATCTGTCACTATAGTAATAACTTGCTGACCTCCAGAACTGACAACTTGCTGAATAGCACCATCCACAGATTCCGCAGTCACAACTTCTTCTGTAGCCACAACTATCAACAGATTAGTAAAGAAATAAAGTCAATTTATTAAACTATATGATTTCAAATGCATTTAGGTACAGCAGAGGAAAAAAAAAGGGTAATAATGCACTGAGTGGCATCAAATTTTAAAAGACATTATACTATTAAAAAAAAAAAAATAAATTTTTTCACCAGGCATAAGGCTCTAACAATTTGAAATATACGTGGAACTCTGTCCTAGTTTACCTTGCTCAATACAGTAGCTCTTTTATTATGTTTCCCGATAGATATACCCCACTCAAAACTGATGCTCTTGGTTCAGTGTTAACACTGCAGCAAGAACAAGAGTTGGTTTTAAGAACACAATTAACTTCTGCATTGTACACAAGATGGACTAATTTATACTAACAGTAGAATAAACCAAACAAACTTTAAATACTAGCTTAAAACTGCTCCTCAACCAGTGATTTGCCAGGTGTACCTCAGGACCCAGCCCTGACTTCCCTGCTTACTGTAATGGTCTTCAAGACTGTAACAGACTGAAGGACCTTTACAGAATCAAAGTTTTGTCTGTACTACCTGGGTACTTCAAACACAAACACACCTTTGTTATACAAAATATGAAACAGGACTAGAGGAAAAGTTCTGCAGAGTTGACAGTTTTACACCTTTGAAGGAGAAAGGTAGAGCTGAAGTAGAAAAGTAAGCATTGCATGTATGTATTTTTATATGTAAAAGTAAAAAAAAATTCCAGCTCAAGTACGCATTTCAAATTCATTATTTGATAGTAAGTGTCAAAAAAGCAGTGAACTCTCACAGTTTTATATTACATCTATATACATCATGGTAAGGTAAGGGTAAGACTGCATTCAGAACTACAACACACACCACAGTTGCACTACACACTAACTGAGGTCTCACACTACCACTGTTACTTTTTTAAAGCAATGAGATACCAGAAGAGCAAGATCACTCGTAGCACAATCAAAGAATCTCAAGCACACTAACGCTGTATTTTATTTTCAATTTGTCAGGGTACAAGCAAAGCCTTTGATTTAAATGACAGACATTACAGTGCTTTCTATCTACAGAGATGAAATTAAAATCCCATAGACTGTGTTGTGATGCTCAAGATGAGAGAAGGTAGATAAAACCTTGAAGCTTTCATCTTTTAATTACAACACAAAAAAACACTCTGTAATTCAAATAATGACTGCAGTCATTGTCTTCTGAAGATCTTTATGTTCAGAGACTACTGTCCTATAGTACTGCCTAAATATTCAGAGTGTTTACTCAGTAAACCAAAACTGTAAGTCCTACATAAATAAATAGTGTTGTATTGAACTTGATCTGACTTCTAAGTACAGGCTCAGCAGTAAGAAAGACCACAGTCTATCCAAGCTGCAAGTGCTAATACTAGCTGCTGTGGCAAACAGCCCTGGTCTTCCAGTTTCAAACTCAGCACTGGCCTTTAAGTTGTGGAAGGAAACACTATCAGGACTTCTTCAGACCTTAACAGAAAAATTAAGATCCTGCCTAGAAAAAGTTACTGTGTAAAAGAAAAACATGCCCTTAAATACAGCCTTTATACCTTCCTTGTTCTATATATATAGTCATTAGTTACCACACTGCTTCACATGCCAAAGGAAAGCTGAAGTCATTTAGGAATGTAGTACATTTTTAAGACTCTCCGAATTAATATGCATTATTTTCTGCTGCAGTGTGAGCATGGGGAGAACACCTTCACAAGCAGCAAGGCATATGCCTAATTCTATATGTAAGCACACCAATTACTGCTTTGCAAATACACATCTTAAATCAGGTTTTTCTCTAATCCAACTCTCGAGTTCCATACATACATTGTGCAACACATTTGTGCATAACATCCGTGTCTCATATACACTTGAGTAACAACCAAAAAAAAAAAGGCATAAGTCTATTCAGCTCCAGTGAGAAGCATCTTCCTTTCTCTGGTTTTACAAAATGATGTGTTTTTAACTGTAAAACATGAGGAACTAGCAAGAGATCAGGGGGGTAAAGTTAACTGTGAAAGAAGAGAAAAACCTAGACAAAAACAACATAAAAGGCAGAACCCAAGTGCTTTGTCCAAGTTTATACAGTCTTAGGTAAAGAAGGCTAAATGCACGGTAAGAGCCAAACCCAGAATTCTCAGTGCTACAATTTTTGAGAGTATTTATAAATGAATCTTTTACAAGATGACCACAAAGAGAAGGAAGGGGAATGGTGTTGTTTTTCTTTTATTTTAACCTTGAAGACATTTACTACTGCTGTCACTATATGCCGGTTTTATATTCTTTACACTTTATGAACTATAAAATGAGTAAGACCCCAGAAAATAACTTGCACAAGTAAGATGCTGCAAGATTACCCACGTCTACATAAAAATCAAAGCAAAACCTCCAAAATAAACCAGGATGGTTAGGTATGATGGACACTGTGTTACGGAAGGTGTGAAATTACTACATCAAGACTTCAAGCTTATTCGTTCTGTCCACTGTCTCCTGCCTCCTCTCTAATAATTTTTATCATCAGTGGTTTACTGTAACAATACACTCAGTTCATTACCAAAGCCTACTTCTGAGTCCTGCATACACATTTAATGCTCTATAATCCCCTGCAATCCTTTCTCAAGTTCCTCTCCTACAATTAGATCCAAGTTTCACTGAAATGTATCAATTGTAAACATCAACAGCTTTTTCTATACTAAAAGACACTGCACTCTGGTTTTGGATCGTCCACTTCACTTGCAGTATTTAAATGTCACAAAATAGTACAGGTGTACTTCTTTGCTTTGAGAATAGCACTGCTTTGAGAAGCAGCAGAAGAGTTGTATTTAGAAGAAATCCTGCAGGACTTCAAAATACTTTGAGGTGAAAACTCAGGTTTATGTTGGGATGTAGCTGTCAGGCCAGAAATCTGTGAGTACAAATACATACTTTTTTCAGACAAAGCAGCAACTGGCAAAGATCCATGGGACAGAGGTGAAGTGAGAAACTCTTCAGAAAGAAGAATGCAAAACTTGGCAACGAGGGACAATGGAATTCCTTGTACCTTTCTGGCTTCTTGTCATGGCCTTATGGAATAAGGTAATGTGCATACATCTGCAATGAAGGATGCAGGCTGCTTCTTCCTAAGAGAACAATAATGCTAGGCTTATGCTTAACTGAAGCGTACCAGCCTGAAGTGGGACATGCTCATCACTGCATATTATTATATATGCAAGTAGAATGCCTTAATGTTGAAAAGATGACTCACAGACACTCCAATGGACCAACTGCACATTAAGATCACCAAATATTCTTGTGCCTTTTGGGTGAAAGATTAAGGAAATTGATGACAAAGTATTCACAAACAATGTTAGGGGACATTTACCAATAACTAACAGAAAGCATTCAAAGAACCCATTCTCCCACCAAATGCAACTAAACTGTATGTAGACAAAGACTTAGATTCAATCTCCTGAATCACTTGCTTTCAGCAAGATGAATGCTTTCAGTGAGATAAAAATGCTACTCACATTAGGCCTAGAAATATTAGCTGTGGTCAGAAATCTTATTGAGAAGTAACTGTATGTATGAATTTGGACACCTTTCAGGTAAAAATAAACAATAAATTTTGTTCATGCTGACAAAAGCAAGGCTGCAAACTCATTTCTGTATGAACTCTATCACCAAAAGTACCAGTTCTGTACTTTTAATTTATTAAATGATGTTAAATTACTTAAGCTTTCTAACCTGGTGTTTCTGAAGAATTAGACAGTGGAGCTGATGCTTCTGCTAAAGCTGCCAACGTGGCTAATACTGACGTTGATGAATTTCCAAACTGTACAGCAGACACTCCTGTTTCATCTAGTGGGATGGAAAAAAAAAAGCTGACAAATTTGAAACCAGTGCTAACACACTGTTCTCAGCAACATTCTGCTAATCCGCAGCAAGTTTCTTAAGCAAATGCAACTTCTAATAATTTACCTCTGTGAAGACTGTTGTTTCAAGCAGCTAGATTATTTACAGTATATAAACACCAAAGAGGAACATGGTAATTATTCTTACCACCGCTTTTCCTCAGGCCTTATCATTAAATGGTGAAAAACAATTAAAGTATAAAATCCCAGTAGCTATCCTATAGACGTCTAAATACCTGTTCCATCTGATGTATTTGCAGAAGATACCAGACCTGTTAGGTTCACCACCCCTCCAGGTCCTATGATGAACTGCGGTGTTGCTGCATGTATCGTCACAGTGTCCGGACTCTCTGGATTTGTATTGATTTGGTTCTGCATTGCAATCTAGGAAACAAACATCATAATATCATTCCAACTGTAGGTAAAAAGAAGTTATTTACCTTGTGAGAATTAGAATTATTGCACATTCCACTCAGTGACGATCTCCCTCATTATGCAATATATGCACATCTTGTCAAATCCTGTGCTTCTGGAAGCACCGGAGAAACTTTTTTTCCTAGCTGAAATTTAAATGCAAAAAGTCTGATGAAGTGGAAGAGAATAACAACACACTGCCTCTTCTCCTTACATTTACTGTGAACAAAGAGGATCATATAAAGTCAAGGCCCTTTTGTAGATACGCAAAAGCTCACATGTATAAAATAGAGGCCTGAAGAACTGAGGACACTGTGCCAGCTACACGCCACGAAAATCAGCTCCAAAAGCAAAGTAGTTGCTATGGATTGTAGATAGCAATCATCTTTTTGGGTTTGGGGCTTTTTTTGACTTATTATTGACTTTAATTTCCTATACCCGTTCTGCCATGAAAAGGAGGCTAAAGGAACAGACCAGAAATTCTTACAGTTTAAGATATTAGGGGAACACAAATTTATACAGTGGCATAATGGTATTTTTCATTTGCTTTCTATTCTTTTATCAGTAATATTCAGCTCTTCATGTGCTTTTAATGTGGAGCACACATCCCCGTGTAAATATCCGTTATACCAAACCAAATCACTTCAACAATTTAATCCTAGTCTTTCTAATTCAGGAAAAATTGCCATGTCTTCTCTTCTCTCCTGACCTCCAGTTGTTAAGAAATCAATACCCCTATACAAAGCTAACTGAACACCAGGGTACAGTCAAAACTTATTGGCAGAGTGGGGAGTTAAGTTTTACAACTTGCTTGTGAAGAGTGGGGAGTTAAGTTTTACAACTTGCTTGTGTTTTACAACTTGCTGCATACTACAACACTTGAATTTACAGAAATAAAGGATACTTATCCCTGACTTTCAGGTAGTGAAAACGTTCTTTGGTCACTAATGTTTACTAGTATTAATCTAATTTCCACAACACAAACTAGACCGAGTTTAGTACTGCTAATCAATATATGGTTTCACAACTGCTGTATTAAAAGCTTAGTTTATCACATCTGTAAACAAGTACTTTACTCTAAGTTCCCTTACCATCAGGAATCAAAAGTTACCTGTAATATTTCTGCAAGGTCTTCATTTCCATTGTCTACTGCAATATCTAACGCCGTTTTGCAAAATTTACTCTGAGCATGAACATCTGCTCCATACTTTATTAAGAGTTCTACAACTTCTTGGTGGTTATGTTCAGTAGCCCAATGAAGCGCAGTCATTTTGAGCATGTCCTTCGCATTGACATCAGCACCATGCTATAAACAAGATCATTGCATAAACTGTCATTAGAAGTATCTGAATTAGATAATGCTGGTGACAGAATGAAGCCCAAAACTGCCTTTCTCCATCAGTAACGTTCTGTTTGTTATCTTACATTTACAGATTTATTAGAAGTACTTCAATCTAATCACCAAATAAATTATTTACTTGAAAGGATTAAAGACTTCCTAAAGCACAACATGTCTTGTTTCTAAAAGTGGTTATTCACACTGTGCCAAATTAGGAGGTAGTCTTACTTTGAAACCGCAATAAATAATCCACCTGAAATCATTATTTTAATGTTAAAATAAATTACAGTTTAGCAGGAAAGCAAAACTCTAATGCACACAGTACAAATATTCATATCATTTCAATATTGTTTTCATGACTAAAAGGGAATTGCAAATATTTGATCATAAACCACTGTAATATCCATGTGTCAGACCTTGTTTCAGCATTTTTTACCTTAAGTAAGACTTCTACTATGCTGGCATGGCCTTCTGATGCTGCCATATGTAATGGAGTTCTGTCCACTTTGGTTCTGGCATCCCGACTTACACCTGCTCGCAGCAACACTTCTGTTGTTGAGTAGTGTCCATACTGTGCTGCTAAATGAAGTGGAGATGTTCCCAACTGTAACATAATGGAAAAAGTGTAGCTTTAACAAATGTCAGTAGGAAGGATTTATTCCTCTTCTGAAGCTATCGAACTTGGGTGTTATTGCACCACTTCAAAACCATTTCTCCTTGCATTCTCAAAGAAAAAAGCTGTCACAGCTTTTACAGAGCATGGAAAAAAAAAAGCTTAAATTTCTGTGGGTTCCCCCTCCCCAGTAATCACAACACAAAAAAACTGCTCATTGGAAGCAACTTTTCAAGGTCTGTGCTATGTTTTTTCTGTCTTTCTGAGGTATGACATTTCAAGGGGCCTAACCCCATTTTCAGTGTTGGCCAACAGGCCACAGCAACATTGGAAGGGACCTCTGGAAGACACTTAAGTCCAATCTCCAGCACAAACAGAGTCAACTTGAAAATTGCGTTGCTTAAGGCTCCTAAGGGCGTGCAAACACCCTAGAATTTCAGGTACCTGACCTCCATATACATCCTATTCAAAAAAAGGCACCTCCAAAAGACAACTCAGAGCCAGGGAACTCTCAGCGGCACCTATTTAGGTAGTTGGGACTGCTTCCTTAATTCAGACCTCTTACTATACTAAGTGCATAAACACAGTAACTAGGAGGATGATTGCTGCTTTCTCTCATTAACCATTCCAAAGTTTATCTCAAAAGCCACCAGAATGAGCTCATTCACAGTCGGATACCAAGATCAGTAGGAGGTCATATGAAGAAACAGACAACTTTAATTTTGGATTAGACACTACATGATGTAGCTGCATAATTCCAAGAAGAAAGTCCAAAGGCTTGCAATGTAAATGCTTAATTGTAATAATCCTATTTCCTTCTGCAGGTGAGGAAAAATAAGATTTACCAAACACTGAAAAAGTTTTCATTACCCAATCTGTGGTAAAAGGTGCTCCATTTGCCATCAAAATACGAACTTCATCATCTTGACCTGCTCGTGCAGCTTCTAAAAGTTTCTTTCCCAAATCTACTAGTGACATCTAGTGAAGGACATAAAGGAATATATAGAAAAAATAACAAGATTAATACCATTTTAAGCACACAAATGTGACTGCTATTTTCTTAATTATTTCTGAACTACTCTGAAAAGTTCAAAATCTGGGGTTGGTATTACAGCCATGAGAACAAGCTTTACTAATTTCAATAAGCAGTTTCATTTTAGAATTACTTTTGTCAGACAGACACTGAGGTGAAGATGTCTGTATTACAATGACATAACCACAAGAGCTGCAATGCTATGTAAAACTAAATTATCTGAACCAGACACATACTGTTTATAGCAAAAAGTGGTTTAGAGGTTCTCACCTGATACTGCAACTTTCTGCAGCTCTGCCCAGCTTTCGAATCGTACTACAGCATGCCACATGCCCAAAGGCACTACAATCACTTATCCAAAATGCCCACACATGTTTAAGAGGTACCACTATATAAATGCATTTAGACTGTTATGAAACACAATACTTCTCTGACATCTTGCCCATCACTATCACCTAATTTTGTTCACACTAAATCACAGTTCCTGTATCCTTAGCTACAAAAATGATGCAATAAGCCTATATTATTGCACCACAAATATCAGATACATAACTAAAATGTAGGCCTGAAAACAAACATTACTACCTGCTTCAACTGTCTACAGTCACAAAAAAATTTAAGTGCAAAATTCTGATTGACACATGACTGAGATGAGCTGAGAAATTCTCATATATTCTTTAGATAATCTTCTTATGCTACCAACCAAAATACATCATTAACACTTTAGTCCTATAGCTAGGTTTTCCACTACCAAGATGCTAAAAATGGAATTACTTTCATCAGTTTAGTTTCCAGTCACAAGTGAAGCTAAGCCTGTATTACTAATAACAGCAGTTGCAAAGCCTTACAGCTACATGCGACTACAACTTCCTACACAAAGTTGCAGTATACCAGTTCAGACAGAAATCCCGGGAAACACACACTTCTATCACAAAACCAAGTTCTCTGCACCTGGCTCAACTGGCAAAGGCTATGTGGTATACTGCTCCATAAGCTGAAAGCTATTGACTTTAGAAGAAATTAGGAAGACGGAAATACTGCAAACACAGAACTCCAACACGCATCAGTACACCCAGGAACAGGAGCAGATCACCTCTCTGTCCACAGAACTAACTTGAGGCAGCAATATTCCCTCACCAAAACAACACTCCATTTATGTTCATCTTTTTAGTACACACAGACATGTTGATTTGTCTTCAGAAAGAAAAGGGAGGAGGAGCAGGAAGGTGGCAGGCCAGAACAAACACTGACAATGGGAAAAGGAAGGAAAAAGGGAGCACAGATTCAGATGCAGAGGAAGGAACAGCTGACTCTTCCATAAAGAGAAAGAGCAAAAGAGAAACAGAAAAACCAAGAAAATCTACTATCCCTACTATCCTATGGGGACACTAGGAGTAATGATATAAAACCAATAGGACAGAGAGGGCATTTGGCAAGTGCAGCTATGAAAGAGGGAATATAGCACTCCCTTTATATGGCTGGCTTCTTTTTCCTTGGTGGGAAGACAGGAGGTACAATTTAAGAAGTGAAAGAGCACACAACACACGCGCATCTGGTGGCCTAATACCACCACATCAAGGTCTTCAGAAGCAAAAGGGAAGTTGGAAATTAATGCAAAATACTTCAGTTAGGAATTAATTCAGAAAGACAATATATTTTCCTTGTGTATCATTTTGTTTTAAACACCAGTAGAGAAAAGGAATAAAGCCTCCTTTTGGAATTACAGAACTTCTGAGACTGAAGGGGGCCTCTTAAGGTCACATAATTCAATCTTCCAGCCAGAGCTGGCCTAACAGATTCATGCTGCATTGGGCTCAGTCCTGCTGAGTTTCGGATGTCCTTGTGGATGCACATCCCACTGCTTCTTCAGCCTCACCCCAGTGTCCAACCACACTCACGTTAAGAGCTGTCCTCTGTGTGTGGTTTCTTTCTCCACTAACCAACAAAACAGCCTTCACCACAAGCTTATACATGATGTCTGGCAGACAACAAATAGGTGAATTAAATTACAGTCCATGTGTTTAATGACTACACCTATTCAGAACTCACTGACGACATCTCATACTGGAGAAATAAACTGCAAAATTGTTACCAAACCTCTCTGCAGCAAAATTAAGCAGCAAAAAAAAAAAAAAAAAAATTAACTATGTAAAATGCAAGCCTCACTCCTAGGAAATGTTAGGGACAAACTTCAGCCTAAAATCACCTTATCAGAGTCTCTCTGAACCACTGCGCTTGAACGCACGGTCAGACTAACAGAGTTTCCATCTCAATGCAAAACTAAATTGCTTTGTACTACATGCAATAAGGAAAGTTCTAATCAAGAAAAAGAGGGCCACAGAAAATCATACCAGACATAACCTTCATTACCATGTATTATTTACATTAACCAACACTCTCTTGGTTGATATAAAGTGTTTGTATTTTAAACAAGCACAAAGCATCACAGAAGTTTACATCTGTTTGGTGATGCTGAATTTTAACTTTGGTTTAGAAATGAAGTTCTTATCAGGTACTTGAAAGCATACCCAGGCCACCTAGTGGAAGAGAGTTAAAACTTAGCAAAATTACACTGCTAAACTCAAAAATAAAAATCGCATTATGTGTCACTCATGCAGTAACAGCAGCAACTGAAGAGGCCTTTCCAACAGAACACATGCACATTTTGTCACTTTTAACCAATGAGTACTGGCATTCACAAAACTTCTCAAGAGGACCCAACCCCAAGCTGATTTCTACCTGGCTGATCATTCCAAGGAAAGGAACTGTTAAGGTCAAGAAACCCTTAAGTAACAACATGCCTCCCACACATTCTTCCACTGCTGGTACTGGGGCATACCATGGTCTCCATTGTCAGAATTTCCCTTTCTTCACTTTCCAGAAGAGTTCTTCAAGCTGCTCTCTTGAGATCACTCAGTAACACTACAATAGCACAGTGGTACTATCAAAAGCAAAGTACTATATATAGTACAATAACACACATTTAAAATTAAAATGAGATTTCTATTTCAAAGCAGCACCCTTAGTTACGTACTGCTGCTACTCTATGTAGTGTTACAAATCAACTCCACTGAACTGCGCTAGAAGGTACTGTTCAGTAACTGACATTTCCATCAAGCTTGGCTAGCATGACAGCTGGATAATGCTTACAAGAGGATTCTTTCAGACAGTAAAACCACTCCTGGCTCTGAAATAAAGTCTGAGACTGTTATAGTTATTCGTATGGCAACTGGATTGTTTTCAGACTTCTAGCAGCTTCTACACAACTGTGTGAGCAATGGGGTTTGTCTGCAAATGAGTAAAATAAGGAAGAGCTTCTGCTGGGTTTGGACTTCTTTGCATTAATCACCTCCTGAACTTCCACATTTTGTTACTGCAATGCATTCCATACAGCATCATTAGCTAGGTGCCACAATTAACTGGTAAATAAAACTTACATCAAATTATTATTGCTGTTTTACACCTGTTCAATAGGAAATCATTCTGGTTTTTCATGTTCACCTGAGATTTAAGGTTTTATACATACTCTAAAACTCTGAACAACATGCTGTTACCAGAGGGGTACAGAACAGCACTTGAATGGAGTTTAGGTGGAACTGTGTGTGAAATGGGCTCTGTAGGAAGGGAGAGGACCTGGAAAACATGCATCTTGGGAAGCCTGGGCTATACCACACCACACCCTGAAGTCAATAGAGCAGCAGAGTCTGCAGTCCAAAGAAAGACAATTAAGTTTGGCTTAAAATACTGCAGCACCTTTCAGTCTGGTCTCCTGCCTCAAGGATTCTGGACTTGGCCATATTCCCCTTCTACCACTGCAGTGGTGAACAACTGCTCAAAATCAATAGACACAAACCAGTTTTTGTAGAACATCTGCCAACACAGAAATCTCACAGCCTCCAGTGTACCCCTACCAAGGCACACTCCTAACAGATATACTTAATGCTAGAAAAGCATGGATGGCAGCACTGCAATTTACCAAAGATAAACTCAACAATGTACCCCGTATCTGTGATAAGACTTTCAATCATTCCTAAAAAACCTAAGCTAAACTTTCATGAAATGCTAATTAAAGAGATTTTCCTACTGAAGTGGCATGCAGCAGAAGTGTACTTGGAAGACAGCTTGGAAGACACTCATTACCTCTGGAAAAAGAATGCCCTTTCCCAATGCCTTTTTCTTTCCCCTATTTCAACAAGATTAACCTGCTTCTCAAGACCCAACCTTCAGAAACACTGACATCTGACCGCAGCATTGCACAGTACCAGCAGAAATTCAGAATAGCCATTTCTAAGGAATACGCCTATCAACACCAAGGTCAAAAATATTTTGGAAGTACAGTGTATAAAAACATAGCAATAACTGCTTAAATCCTTAATCAAGCACTCAATTTCGATTGTTATTAGAATTTAAGTAATAGAATCAACTTCTGGTTTTGTTTTAACATCCTGATACAACAACAGAACACCTGAACTCAGAAAAACTCTTCAAAAAGTTTTTTATTTCAATTAAAAACTTTTAATAGGAATAAAAACTTTTTTATTTAAAAGTTTTGTAACTTTTAAAGGAACCAGAAGGTCTGCATGAAACTTCCACATACTAGCATCTCTTAAAAACTTTGGTATGACTTCACTGCATGTATCATTTAATACTGATTATAGTGACTTGTACATGAAAAACTCAGAAAGTTCCTGCATTGTTTCCTAAGGTAATCACACCCTTCCAGATGTATTTCAACAATAATTTTGCACATCATACTTTAAATCTGAATATCATAGGCGTAGAGTACCCACACTTCTATTATGATAATAGAAACTACATTAATATATTAATAGCTTTCAGCTTTCCTCTATGACTGGGTTGTGCTTGTAATTAAATTCTCTCTAGTGTGTTTAAGCAGCAACATGACCTTCATGTTGGGCTACATATGCATCAGATGAAGAATACCTGATCTGAAAAGAGAGCTCAGGAAAGCAAATGTAGTGTTGAATAGCTTAGTGGTCAAGATAGTCAAGCCTGTATTTAGGCAGGTCTGTCTTCCAATTAGGCTCATACATTAATTTAAATTAGCACCCATCAGCAACATAACTCCATTAAATAATGCAGATGGGTAAAAAGTCTTATCCTTAATAAAGGAGAGCACAAACGTGGCCATTACCTGCAACAGAATGCAACACCTAAAGAATATTATTATGCAACAAGGGTGAACCACTGTCACCCGCCAAGGTTTGGGTTGGCACTGCCAACAAACTACAAAGCTTTCAGAGATAAGCTTGGCACTAGATACAAAAAAAGGCTACGTTACAGCAGCTATGACTGATGTGAAGAATCTAAGGGCTAATGACATAGCCTTTGAACTGTACTACAGCCATACAGAGTATGTCTCAGATTAATTCAAACTTGAAAATAACCTCAAAAAGCACCAGTCTCTCCAATTAAAGCATCCGCTTTATTATGAGGAACCTTCCTCTACAGTTTCTGTCTGGCACATAGGCCTAAAAAAACCCGAGAAAACAAACTGCTTTCAGCAAAGAAAGTGGGTCACAAACAAGAGCCTACATCTAGTGTACATGCTGATCTGCCATGCATGCTCTTAACCTTGTTTACACAGCAGATTTATGTACCACTACAAGTATTAGCATGCATACACACTTCAACCAAACTGCTTAGTCTGATACTTCAGAAGTCCTGAACAATTAAAAATAAAAAAAAAAAATTAAAAATAATCTGAAGTGCTGCACTCTCTGTATTCACAAATTTCAGAACATTTAACTCCAAACTGCAGCTTTTACCATTAAATAAAAGCTACCTTAGCAACATGCAAGAACAACATGCAACTGCTTTAAGTTAGAAACGCTAAACACAGAAGACTTCCTACAGAAGGTTGCACTGACGTGCTATCAGCCAGTGTCCCACCAACTCTGGGTCTACCAGGAGAGAAAAACTGCAGTCCAAACTTAACACATTTCATCCCACGTTTGGGCTCCGATCACACGCTTTATTAAGAGGCCAAAGCACGAGTTACAGGCTCCGGGCAGGGACACTGCAGAGAAGGGAAGCGCTGCGCTCCCACCGCAGCTCCTCTCACGGCACCTTTGGCGCCAAACACCGTCACGCAGCTCAGCCTCCTCGGGCGGCCATAAGAACCGGCCACCCG
>JAOEHX010032294.1:0-11611 GCA_025448015.1 Bolborhynchus lineola | reverse complement strand
ATTCACAACTTCCCTGGGCAACCCATTCCAGTGCCTCACCACCCTTACAGTGAAGAATTTCTTCCTCATATCCACTCGAAACTTCCCCTGTGTAAATTTTAACCCGTTACCCCTTGTTCTGTCACTACCGTTAAGACACAAGCTACTCAGACTACGCAGATCTGTGGCTGATAGAAGCCTTTGCTTTACCCCCGCTGCCTCTCAAAAGCTGCAACCTCTTTTTTTTAAAAAAAAAAATGGTGTGGGATAAGAGCCAAAACAAAACAACACACAAAAAAAAAAAAAGGCACTGGAAATGTGCATATGAGCACAGGTGCTTATTTTGCAAACAAAGCAGAAATGAAACTGTAGATGTCCAACAAGGGATTTTTAAACCCTAGTAATGCAGATCAAAGGAAGACACCATGAATAGTTAAGGCAATTAAAATTTGAACGCAATGTAATGTTGTCACACTGTGGCCTGTGCCAGTACTACATACAGACCCCTACTTAGCAGTTGCTTCATAAACACTTGGACACTTTTGTACAATTGAAAGACAGTAGACACCAGATTATTTTAGAGGAAGTGAGCATGTACTTGTTATTTGATGTTAAATCTGAATTCAGATCCTGAAAAACCCCACAGCTACCTAACCAGCAATCATATCACTTCCAAAATACAGTGAGATCCATTATGCGGGTCACAGACCTCATAGAAATAGACTTCCTGCTTGAGGGAAGTACTTGGCTTCTCTTTTCTCCAGTGCCCTTCCTCCGTTCCCCTGGACACAACTCTTCTTTCTTCAGTCAGGTGATCTCAAATCATTCATTCATCATCTTCATTCAACAAACTACTGTCAGCAGCTTAAACCTTTTGCAATTCATAACTTTGCTTTTCTTTTAAGACCTGACCATGTCTCTGAAAATAAATTTTACCGTCTTCTCCAGTACTGCTCTGCTCATCTGCAACTTACACAGTCAAGTTATTTGGGGAAGCAATAAAGCTGTGTCACTCAGGTCCTCAGTTATTCAGCTGAGACTTGAATAGTCAGAATCCCCTAGTTTTGCTGAGAATTGTTCTATTTTAACTCTGCTGTTCAAAATGCTTTGAAATGGTAATATTCACCCCTTACTTATACACCAGCTTCAAAGGCTGAATTCGAATCACAAACAGGGTCATCATTATCCTGTACCCCTCACATCCCCAGGGGAAACTCTCTGTTCCTATGCATCTTTGAAATGTTAATTGTTTAACTGCTAAAAGCTCCCATATTTTGTAAAAAAAAGAGGAAGCTAAAAATCTCAACTTCTAACATTTAGCAATCAAATAATTTCTAATTATTTAAATTAAGGCTTTTCTGGAGGTTTGGATGACTGAAAGCATATTAGGCTAGCTGGCAGGTCAGCTCCAGATCGCATTCATGAAAGTCCATGCCACCAGAAATGCACTGAGGGCAGAGATGCTATTAAGAGGGACCTCAACAGACTGGAGACCTGAGCTGGCAGGAACCTCATGAAGCTCAACAAAGGCAAATGTAAACTCCTTTGCTGAGGCAGGACCGACCCCACACACCAGGACATACTAGGGGCAGCTGGCTAGAAACCTGCTTTGCAGAAGAGGACTTGAAGGTCCTAGCGAACTTGAGCCAGCAAGCATACCCATGTGACAGAGCTGCAAACAGGGCTGTATTAGGAAAGGCACAAGCAGGAAGTAAAGAGAAGGGATTCTTCCCTTCTATCCAGCAGTTGTTGGACTGCATCTCAAGTAATGGTTCCAGCTGCAGCTTCCCCAGAACAAAGAAGTCATTGACACACTGGATTGAGTCCAGCATCATGCTATCAGAACGAGCAGAGGCTGGAGCATGACACGCAAGGGTAGGCTGAGAGAGCTCGATCTGTTCAGCATGAAGAAGAGAAGACTGTGGACAGGACTTAACAGCTGTTTGCAAATACCTAGTGGGCAGATGTAGAGAAGACTCCTCAGATGTGCATAGCAAAAGGATGAAAGTCAGCAGACACAAGTTACAGCAAAAGAGATTCTGATCAGATAGATAAGGAAAACATATTTACTGTGAGAGTGATCAAACACTGGACCAGGCTGCATAGAAAGGTTGTGGAATCTCCATTCTCAGAGATATTTAGGAATGAATAGGACACAGCCCAATGTAACTGTCAAGTTATTCCTGCGTTGCATGGTGGGGTTGGACTAGATAACCTCCTGAGGTCACTTGCAACCTGAATTATTATAAATAGCATAAGAATTCATTTACAGTTATTGCTGTGAAAAGGCAGAAAATGGATTCTTCAAATTTTATAAATATAGTATGGACTATATTTATAACACACACACACCCCTAACGCAGCAAATGCTACTTTTCCTAGGCTAAAAATACAGTGGAAGTAGAATCGATGTAAAATTTGGAATCAAAGATCTCATTGTAACGTATCATTCTTAAAAAAAGGATCTCATACTTACATTTCTGGGACACAATTTACACTGGAAAATCTCTTTTATCCAGGCAATTAGACGACAATGAAGTTTTTTGGTTAATCCATCAAAATTCCTGCAGACTAAGATTACAATTTCCTGAGGATGAGTTTCCAACCACCTTAACACTTCCCACAGAATATCCTATAAGAGAGAGTCAGCAACTTAGCAAATCATCTGTGCTATGCAGGGGAAAGGAAATAAAACCAATAGAGTGTTGATGGTGCAGCAGATTCACAATCATGATAATGAGAAACAGTGTAGGTTTCTCAAAGATGACCATCCAAATGCCCCCAAAGTGGTCCAGAGAGATGCACCCCAGGAAACCTACTTTCTGCAGGTCTGTGTCAGTTTGCTCAGGATATGGCTCTAGCACACTTCACTTTACAGCTTTGTATTTTGGTAATTTCCACGAATTAAGTGTTTAAGACCGTGTTGAGCAACCTGGTCTAGTGGAATGTGCCCCTGCCCATGGCAGGTGGGTTGGAACCAGATTCTTTAAGGTTCCTTCTAACCTAAACCATTCTGTGATTCTACAGATCCTACTAATCCTACCAATATCCTACTGCCTAGAGGCAGGTTAGCAGTAAACCCATCTCCCCAGCTTTTGTTAAGAACGAACAATGTATTAGCGACAAACTCACAACAGGGAAAAGTTCTGTGCTTGCTTAAATGTAACAGGATCCTTTTCCCCCATTTGTTATGGGCAATGCAGCTTCTTCAAGACCACATGTAACTGGCAGGGTAGTCAGGCACTATATTTAAGTGTTTGCATGAGCCTGTCAGTCACTATGAAATCTCAGCACGTGAAGGGTTCAGACTCATGAGCATGAAACTGAAGTTTAGCCAGTTAGTCTACAAGTGGATAGCTGCATTAGCTAGCTGTGCCTGGCTGTACAGGTTGCAGCAAACAGAAGGAAGATGTAAACTACTTTACAGTGACAGGGCACATGCAAAGAGTAACTCACAGTAGTTTCTTCACAGCATTTGACAGTAATTTGATCATGGGATCCAGACTTGAGCCTCGCTGTCTTTCAGTGAAATATTTTTTCCTCAGAAAAAAAGCGTTTCTGTGATTTTATTAGGCTTTTAATACCTTCTTCTCTTTAATAACTTCTCTCCTTACAGGGGAGATGGGATTGTTCTGGGTAGCATCCTGGGACAAGATAAGATAAACCCCAGAAACATCAGGCACTTGGTAGCGGCAAGGCAGTGCAGAGCAATGCACAGCAACTCCAGTTTGAGGAGGAGGAATTGACTGATGTTCCAGTCTCACTTGCAGCTACTGAAACTAGCCTCTAGCCATGCTGATTTTCTCTAGTTTGAAGTCCTCACATTAAGAAAACAAATATCCTGCTTGGAAAACCTTGGGCCAGCATTTCCAGATTATGATGGCTCTTAAGTAATAGGAACAGCACTGGTTTTATAGCCACCCCAAAGATAAGAACAATACCTCTACAGTAACGGTTGTATAAACCATATGCACAAAGTACAAATTCATAGATGGATCATCAGGCTTGTGGGCAATCCTGAAATCCAGATATCTAACTCCAGCCTCAAGTTGCTCCGTCACAGTCAGTACCTGAAAGGTGAAACAGAAGACAAAGATTCTGAGTTTGGAAGATATTTGCTTCTTTAGTTTAGAAAGCTGAAAAAGGCCTACAAAGTTATCACTATAACATTTTTCACAGGTCTTTCATCTTCAAAATGGCACTATATGGCACCAAGCCGCAACTTCGAAATATTTTACTCTCTGACAAGAGGGATCCCAATTTTGCTGCAATTGCAGATTAGATTAGTTTCAGACCTCTGAAACTGCTCTGTTCTGAATGTTAAAGATCCATTAACCTATGTGTAAATACACAATCACTCTTCACAAGACTATTCGTATGAACAAAAACTGCGGGATCAGCACCTTAAAAAAAGCTGTATTATTTTATTAGATCAGAGACTTTACCATGGTTGTCTCTAAGGAGCTCACTCATCCTCAACAGAAGGAAAAACAAGAACAGAAAAAACTACTGGCTATTGTTCTTTTTCAAGATAAAGATTGAATTAACCTGTAGGAATCCTACAGAACAGAGGTCTTCCTCTATTTGCACTTCTCTCGGACCTCTTCTATTGGATTTGAGAGCTGAATGGAACAGGTGATAAAGCTGAGTTTCTGAGGCAAAAAAGTCCCAAATGGTATGTCTCTTACCTATACCAAGGCTAGCTTTGCCTTTAATTAAATACATTGAAACACTACTTTGTCTCAGTTCAACCTGCTATGTACAAAACTTTTAGTTTTCACAAAGTATACATAGTACTGATTTGAGTCAGAAAGGATTCAACAGAAGCTAAATCAATAAAAGGCATTGCACTTGAATAACCACATCTGTAGCATTAGGGTGAAGACAGAGCTCAAGACACATGCCAGCTGCAACCATCTAACTTTCTGTTCTTTAGACAGGAATTTAATCTCCCCAAGCTGTGCCTGAGCTGCAGGCTGGGAAACAGCCCAGCCCCATATGCCTCTGGGGCTGGTGAATGCGATGGCTCGGGTCAACAGCTCCCTCTGTGCCTTCTTGTCCTGCACAAGGCTGAAGCAACTGAAGTAATCCATGCCCAATTCCTACCTTCTCTTGGAGCACACTGGAGATAGGAGTGTATATGGCTGTAGGTCATCTATAACCTTCGTGGCAAGAAAGAGCAACAGATGAAACTGGTGCTCTGAACTGCTCTTTGGATGAATTAAGCTCTTCTTGTTGACTGCGTAGGAAAACTAAAACTAGACAAATTCAGCTCTCTACTTAGCCACCTGGGTTTGGATACTGAATTAGACAGTGTGAACACTGCCCCTGCAGGGCAAAATTTAAGAGGAAGCCTTGGAGAACTATGCTGCTCAGTGCTGTGGTCTCACACCAGACGTGCAGGACATGGGCAGAAGTTACACCTGTGACATCAGCCATTGCACAGGAAGGATTTGGGCCTCTGCACTGGAACCCATACCAGACAGGGCTCAAGACAGGCACACCTACTAGGCACTGTGCCACCCAGGAACTGTGGGTCCTACCATCACAAGGCTCCTTGATTTCTGCTCTGGATGCCAATGGGTGGAGTCACCTCCTCAGAAAGATAACTCACCACAGACATAAGGAGGGTGGGATAGCAGCTGTGCCATCAGCAATGAGCCACTTCCTACTCAGCACTCTGGGTTCATCCAACAAAGTGACTATAATGATGTAAGGAGCTTGCTGTCACCAACAGTGTCACTTCACTGGCCTGCAACCCACAAGTTCAGAGGTATCTAAATCTTTCATTGGGTAAAGCAAAAAGCAGCTCAATTCAAGGGACCGTGCTAAGCAAGGGCCTTTCCACATCAGCTCATCACTGCCATTACACATTCAATATCTGGTACTGTCTAAGACTCCAGTTTGCCCAAGCTGCCCAAACACAACAAAAGAAGCCTACGCATAAATATTGCCTTTTATCAATTATTCAGTTTTAATTGCCAAGTAATGAACTACTCCTTCAATAAGAGCAAAAGTTAAGAGATTTTTAGTACCTCTGATGCCAGGAAAGTCTGTTCTCTAGAAAAATCTTCAAAAGCTCCCTCTTAAATCATGATCTCCAATTTTGTCTTCAACATACATTTGTGAGGAACAAGGAGATAGTTGGTAGCTTAATGTTTAGACCTTTTGAAAAATCAGCTAAGGGATGAGGGATGACACCCTCATTCTCTTACATCTTAAAAAAAAAATCCCTTCAACAAGACTTGTCTCTTCTGCTGGATGAAATACTTACATGATACAGATGGGGAAAACAACTGACATCTCACACAGCAGTGAGAGTAAAACTGACAAGCATTGCCTTCTGAACAAAGTGCAAGAGAATAATCTCTTTTGATTATAGTAATAGTAAATGTTACTTGTAACAATAAACATGTGAAAAAGATGAGTTTCTGGTACCAAGTGGTCAGCAGCACCTTTGGGTATTATCCCTGCCTCACCTACATGCTTTTTCCCCACAAAAGATCTGATATGAATGTCACCTATCTTAGGCCCCAGTGTGCTGGTTTTGGCTGGGGTATTGTTCATTTTCTCCATAGTAGCTAATCTGGGGCTATGATCTGTCTTGTGCTGGAAACAGTGTTGATGGCACAGAGATGTTTTTGTTACTGCTGAGGAGCGCTTACACAGAGTCAAGGCCTTTTCTGCTCCTCACACCACCCAACAGTGTGGGCTGGGGATGCACAAGGAGCTGGAAGGGGACACAGCCAGGACAGCTGACCCCAACTGACCCAAGGGATATCCAATACACATAAAGCTGGAGGAAGGAGGAAGGGGAGGACATACGGAGTGATGATGTTTGTCTTCCCAAGTAACTGCTACACATGATACATCCCTGCTTTCCTGGGAATGGCTGAACACTCACCTTCCCATGGGAAGCATTGCATGAATTCCCTGCTTTGCTTTGCATATGTGTGGGTTTTGCTTTACCCGTTCAATTGTCTTTTCTTAACCCATAAGTTTTCTCACTTTTACACTTCTGATTCTCTCCCCCATCCCACCAGGGGCTGTGTGGGGCTTAGTTGCCAGCTGGGGTTAATCCACAACACCCAAGCACAGTATCTCATGAGTGAGCAGGTTCTGGATGGCAAGCTATTCTTTCATTGTTATTCTTTCACTGTGGTCATTTAGCATGACCACTCTCAGGACTGCCGCACAAGCTTCAACTTCGACATGACAACATCAGACAACTTACCTGTGTTGTAGACCACTTCATGATAACAGGGTGCACAATGCAGGGTATACATTTGCTTAAAAACTTCACCAGCTTGCATTCGTTGCCACTAACAGCAGAGTTTTTATCCAAGCAGTAGGTCATGGTGTCATGACTCCCTGTCGAATATAAAAACAAATGTACAGAAAATGTTATTTCTTAACTACTAAAAACCACAACACATTGTTACACTGTGTGTGCGCACCTGACCTGATCCCATTTCCAAATCACAAGTCTATATTGCCTGATAAGTCCATGTAGTTATGGCAGAAAGATGGGCTCTTCTACAGAGATTGCTCACCTGACATGAGTAAGATTAGTGCGAAATCCTTGTGAAGGGAAGGCATCAAGATTTTTTAATAAAGCGGTCCCCATCTAAACTACATACTGTTTTCTGCCTCAAACCACAATAAAATGGCCTGTTTCAACTATCGTCTTCCACTGAAATAATTATCTTGATTCCACTTGTATTCAGGGGATAAATAGCTGGAGGCTGATTTTCTTTGTTTAATTTTTTTAATAATTCTGAAGGTCTAGAATTAGTCCTCGTTTCAGAGCTGTCCAAGTGCAGGATTTCATACTCTAATACCATCATCTCTGCACAGGAAAATACGCCTGAAAGCAGAAATTCATCTTCTTACACCCTTGACTGGACCAACTCCTAACTTGGCACTTTGGGCATCTATACCTTAAATTCCTGGTAAAAATGCACTCCTGAACCAAACACCCACATCCCTTACAGCAACAATGTAAGAGATGGGCACTTGGAGGTTTCAGAGGAAAATCCAATTCTAAGCTAATATGCATGCATGCAGTCAAGGAAGTTTGTTTTACAAGATATAAGAGTCAAACTATTAAATACCCATTGACCAAATCCAAGTCTCAGAGAAGTGAACAAGATTCCATTGATGAGTGTTGCATCTGCTGAAGCCAGTCAGCAAACAGATAGTAACCCTTTATTTGGGAGTGTTCTTGTGATGTCAGTGAGTTAAGAGTAATGAGAGGAAGATAGGTACATCTATGACACAACAAATATTATGCAAAGGCAGTGAGCTAGTACCAAACCAGGTAGCTTCAGAGCTTGAAGCAACTTCTCCCCAGCAGCACTGTGATGAACCTGATGAAACACAACACTAATTATTGACACTTGCCTCTGTCTCCTCATCCTGCTTTCAGAATGCGCTCTGTCACATTTCTTGCATGCCTTGTTGTCTTCTTTATCTGAGATAAGCTTCCACTTCCAAACTGGACTTCCCCCAGTCATTGCTCCCTCTGAAAACCTGCCAGAGTTGTTTTAACTTGATTGCTCTTGATCTGCTTTTGTTCTGACCTGGGCTAGACCAGTTTTGTAGGTCAGCTGGACAGCCACCAAAATCTCACAAGCTAATAGCCTGCAGTGCTCTGTAAAAGTCCTCCAATGTTTGCTGAAATGGGCTTGCCTTCAACTATTCTTTTCTTTGTTCCTGTTTTCTGCAGGCTCATTCACAAGAGCAAACATTCACAAGAATAACAATGTCACCATAAGGAGAAGAGCGGGGAAGTCAAAAGCACACACCAGGAGGTTCCCGGCTCTCTGCAATGTCCAAGAAAAAACACTCTGAAAGCTTTATAAAACATGGCTCCCTTTCCACCAAAAAACAAAACCCAAAACTAACCAAAACCAGGCCACTGAGTGAGCTACTGAATTTTGAAGGATTTTTGTTTCAAAGTTTCAATTTTAATCAAAACTCCATTAGCTCATGACAGGCAGGGGGAAAAAATGCACCATAATCCTTGGGTTCACCAGAGCTCCACCCATGGAAGACAAGACTTGATTTTTCCCACTGTCATCTTCACTAAAGTTAACCTACAATCCTGGAGACTACACAAAACATTCACCTGCATGCGGCGCTGCTTTCCACCCAAAGGGGAAATCATTTATTCAAGGCAGGAGAGAGAATCAAGGACATGACCAAAGAAAGGCTAATGGTACACAGGTCTGAATGTAGTACCAATAAGGACACCAGCTACAGCTCAGCTGTATTTACCCATAATAGGATAAATTCAGTTTTTGTAAGCACAGTCATGCAGAAAAGTCACACTCCACCTTAATAAAAACATATGTTAATTAAAAGTCTCTATCTTCCATTTTTCATGCTTTCAGAGCCTCTTTGAAACAGTACAAAGGAACAAATAATAGGATAAATTGTTCTTTCTCTCCTTTTTGAACCATTATATTATGTAGGAACTGGCAAGAATGAATAGAAAAATCTTTTTTCCCCCCTTCCCTCTAAGAAATCCCAAGCATTACAGACAGTATTCACATGAACATATCACACAAATCCTCACCCAAGCCCTTCTCCCACACACTGACCCAAATAATAAAAGTAGCTATACTGAAATGGGACAAACAGGATGCTCCAATTCTTAAATGACACACTAACAAAACAGTGGAGAATGAGAGTTAATCTTTACCTGGAAGAGCTAAATTATAGAGTGGAATATCCCAGAGCTTCTCTGGTAATTGTGACATCCATTGACCATTTTCATGGCACATGTGAATGGAGGTTTGCAAAGAGCCTTCCATGAGTGCCTACTTTAGGACTTCATAGGGAGTTCTGGGAGGGAAAGAGAAAAGAAAAAGATTAAACCATTTGATATACTTTGGTTGAATTAATGCCACTGCACTGTGCAGAAAGGATTTATACATGCTATAAAATGTCAACCTTTCTCTCAAGTAGTTGCAGCAAAATGTCAAGAGCTTCTCGGCCACAACATGCACTGCTTCTGATAACACTGCCTACCAGCACAATGCCAAGGGAGGGTTCCAACTTCAGGCTTGTAAATTTAACAACTTAAAATAAAAATAGAGGCAAGTGCAGCTTTGTTGGTATGGAGAAATGGCTATCTACGTCAGCTATTGCAACATCATGAGAAGTAACCCAACTTCAGTGTGAAACATATTCTCTAACCCATTGCAGCCCCAGAAGCATGGCAGAGGGATTGATGGCAGGGCTGGGACAGAGGCTGGGTCACCAATCCTCAGGATCGTGGAGAACACTCACCTTGAAGCATCAGTTCAGCTGCTACAATAATACCTCTATGAAAAGCCAGGACATTGGATTTTCAGGTCATACTGGCTTCTGGCTTCCATCCTCTAATTCTCTGTTTTGAGAAGATGTCCTGACATCTGTTCTTATCACCCCTACTGAGCCCCTGATCTCAAGCACTTCAGTTTAGTCAGGCCTCCCTGAAAACTACTCTGGAAGAGTTCTCTGGGATACAAGCCCTTCTGGGATCTTCTGGAAAATTTACATGCAGAAGCACCAGTGGATAAAACCACAGCTGAGAAGTTATAGTCATCACCAGGACCTACTAGAGTTCTCCTACTTATTTTCCATTTTACGTTTTCCTGGATGATGCAGAACATGAAGATGAGCTTTCCATGCCTTTTTTTTCCTACGATGTTCCTGAAGTTCAGGTGGTGTTTTGGGGATGAAAGCCTTTCTTCTCACTGTTTTCAAAGTTTAGCTATTTTTTCACAGCTACGTAGTGGAACACTTTCTTCTTTAGATTGTGTTGCAGTGATTACCTAAATTAATACCACACCTCCCTTTTTAATCCTTTTTAAAAAAGCTATCACTGTGAATAACTCCTTATTTCCTGCTACAGCAATGGCAGACAGATATGTATTTGTGCAGGTTTTGTGCTCTACCAAACAACCTTACTGGTCCATGGTCCCTTCTGCTGTATCCCAGCACATTCTTTCCTGAGACTGCTTCTCCCTGGGGTAGTCTTTAGGTTGCTTTTGGGAAGGTGGTTGGTTCTTCTGGATTTACAAGTGAGCCATACAGTTTATATAAAGAGTATTTCCTTAAACATGGTTCAATAGATTAATTTTTTTGGCAATCACATAGGGTCATTTCAAAGGCAACTTTAGGAATTGCATTCCTAAGTTTCATGTCCATACCACACATACCAGATACAATCTGCTTTTATATCTGTCCATGCACATAGCATCATCTATCTAGCCTGCCTTGCTGTGCCTTCAGTGTGGCTTGCAATTGGTCTCTCTGAGTACAGCCACCCCATTAAGAATGGGACCATGTAGGTTGAGGAAAATGCCCAGCGCAGTGACACAGGCTGCATGTGTTAGCTGTGTAACGTGGAGCTTTCCTCCTGTGAAGAGCAGCTACCTATAAGGCTGTCCATACACACAAGGCCATTGCATAAGCAGGGGAGAAGTACTTTAGTCCCTCTCTTGCTCCCTTTGTCTCATTATTTAAAAAAGCAGGTATTTGGTGGGCCTACTGCAAAGTCAAGTAGAAAAAAAATCCCATGGCTTTATTTTGGGTGAAAAGGTGCAGATCTTTTAGTTCTACATAAGCAAATGACCTTTGT
>JAOEHX010032291.1:0-12971 GCA_025448015.1 Bolborhynchus lineola | reverse complement strand
ACTAAAGCCTTACTATTCAAACACCAAAGACAAACCAAGAAAATGCTGTATTTCAGCATCATATGAGGAGTTCTAACAGTAAAAAAATGGGTATAATATATAGAAAGGAAATAGGAAATAAAAAAAAAAAAAGTGCCCATGTTCTTGTACGCATACCAGCATCGGAGGCAAACACAAATGTTGCTTGTCTTTCTTAAGCCAGTTCTACTTACTGAAACTGAATCCTAGGTGCAAGTAGGCTGAGCAGAAATCTTTTCATTGGTATTATTGTGCATATTTTTCCAGACAGATTAATAACAGCTCCTACTTCAGCAGCTGAGTTACACCTGCACAGAATTCTAAAGAAACATTTAGGCTATTTTAGGCTGCGAGGACGAAAATTTCAAGGTGGCCTCTGAGGCAGCAGCAATCTCCATCAGAAGGCTGGCTTCTGATTTCTGTCCACAATTCTCAGCTGCACAATGCAGCAGAAGCTGGGCGTGCTGCTAAGGGCACATCATGTCAACAAAATTCACGGCTACTAAGTGTATTACTGGTGTTACTGTAATTACTTCTGCCCTGCTGTGGTAATGCCTTTGGCCTTTGGACCTCATTGTATTAGGTACTGTATAAGAATATGAAAATTAGATGGTCAGATGTTTACATAATGTTAATACAGGGGAGTGAATGTTTAGATGATAGATCCACTGAAATAAAACATGTGCACAGTACAGTGGATATCTGACCAAACTTGGGATTTGCAGCAAAGAAGACAGGATTGTGGGGTAGCAGTTTAAATAAAATACCTTGGGACAACAAAAGACCTAATATAGCATCATCCCAACAGATTTATCTCTGTTATAGTAAGCTGATGTATCAAAATGAATGTTAGACTGCAGTGATTAAAACAGGCAAGCGTGCATCTGCTTACCCCATATATTGAATTAAATTGAGATAAAACACAAGGCTCTGCATTTTTTCCACGTTAGTTTTTGTCAGACTCATAAAAAGCAAACTTTTCCAAATACAGTCAGCATGTCCTTCACGTGGACTGATCTCACTTTTCTACACAAGAGTGTCAAAATGTGGCAGGTGATCATTCTTAATCTATTTTTAGAAGTAGATATAAAACTGATAAAAATCAGCCTCATTGTGATAGACTTTGCACAAACACAATGCAGATACTCCTTGACCCAAAAGGGCATATTAAGAGTGGGGAGAAAGCATATAGAGTTAAATGCAGGCCCAGATAATGTCTTTTAAAGCATAAAAGAAAGGCTTTTTATTACCTGCTCTGAGAAAAGCCCAGCATGCTTTTCACTGCTGTCCCTTCACTTTGCTCTTTTTCTCCATCCTCCCATAGCCCTGATTAAAACTCACAGATACCTGTGTTTCCCCAGATTCTCCTTTTCCCTTTGGACATGTTTACCCAGTGGATTTTGAGGGTTTGCTGTATTTGTTTGGAATTTCCATGTGTCTGGATAGACAAAGTTGGTGACAAACTGCGTCACATAGTCCAAAAGGAAAGATGTGAGAGAAATCTTAGTGATTTCCCATAGTAATAGTGTACTGTGCAGGTCCCTGTGCAACGTCCATACAGCAGATATTCAGCGTGTCTGACCTGAGTACCAAGAGTACCTGCTCCTTCTGCAGAGGACACCCCAGGCAAACCCATGACAGGCCTGTCCCTGGCAAATTATCACTCTTTTGTTCCTATTCCTGACACTGTCCAATGTCCCATGCATGTTGGTATGAACACAGCAGGATGAACACAGAAGACTGCTGACACTAGCTCTGATTTGACTTAGCAGCAGGCAGCCTGGGGACTCACTGCTCAGCCCTCCTCTGCCAGGGCACCAAACAGCACTGCTTTCTGCATGCTCCAGATGCCTCCTGACCCTGGTTCAACATCATCCTCCTGGCCTGGCCCCGTTCAGCTCAGTGTCAGCATGGCCAGCCTGGGTAAAGCCTAAGTAACCATGGTGCAGGTCCCACTCTCCGTTCACCGCCATAATCCCGCTATTCAGACTATGGTTATTGAATGATAACAGAATCCTGCCTTAGAAGCTTCATCCCACTCCCCTTCTTCAGTTATGTTTCCACAGCTGTATTTTATCCCTATGTCCTGAGGCAAGCTGCAGTTGTGTGCTTCCCTGCTGCCACAAAACACCCTCCATATGCTGCAGCTCCCAGGTGTATGCCAAGGAGACAATAAATCCCCATCAACAAATACTGATCGCAGAAATGTGGATTTTCATGAGCCCTGGATGCCAGCAGCTCCTTGACCTCAGCTGGGAAAAGATGGATTCCCAGCTCGCTTCCCTGCCAGCCACACTTCAGCAAACACACAGTAGCCGGGTCTAGGAGGCCTCTCCTCTCTGTCAAATGTGGCTGAGCACGTTTCGGGGGGTTCAAATCGCCAGGCAGGTCCCCAGCGGAGCGTCTCGCCCCCAGGAGGAAGCTGAGAGCTGCCAGCCTGCTGGGTGAGGGCGAGTTTTCCACACTGACCACAAGATGTCCTCCCTAGCCCAACACAAGCCCTGCAACTCCGCTCTGAAACGCCCGCATAAAAGGCTGTAAAAATCGTCTTAGAGCTAGAGCAACTATTCAGTGTAATATCCGTGATTACTAGTTTTCCTCCACTGCGGTCCAGTTTAGCTTTCGTATGCTGAAAACACAGGCAGCCTCTAGCTGGCAGGTTGCAGGCCTGGTGGCTGGGACTGCACAATCCCTGGGGTATCTCAGGTGCTGTCACTCAGTGCTGCACGGCTTCAAACATATAAGGAAGGAAGGACTTTATACTAAAAGGAAGACATTCTACTAAAATTATAAACAGAGGGAAAATACAGTAGATACAGTACTAACATTTTGCCAAAATGTCAACTGTGTCAATAATTAAGTCTGATTTCCACTCATACCCAGAGTTCACTGATGAGGCCGGCAGGCACAATTCGGACCATCTCACTTCCCCTTCCTCTGCACTGACCTAGTCACAGAGGTTAAAATTTAAGTATAAAACCAGAGACAACCTGGTCTAGTGGAAGGTGTCTCTGCCCATGGCAGGGGGCTGGAACTAGATGATCTTCAAGGTCCCTTCCAACCCAAATCGTTCTATGATTCTGTGATTCTATGACAACATGTGATGAGCAGAGGTGACAGTACGAAACAAACAACTGTTCTGTACATTGGGTCATATCACGATCACTGCGAAAGTATGACAAGCAAGGTAATGAAAGGGTGCTGAAGGTCAGCAAAAGCGTAGGCCACCATCTGCTTTAAATTCCGGGTTTAAGTTAATACTGCTTGTCTTCTCTACTCAGCAAACAGACTTTTCTGTCCCCACAGGCAAATACAAGAAGGTGGAGGAAAATACATCAGTTCTATTTGAATATGGTCCAGCGAGTCCCAGCCCAAAACGGATGATGTCCACTGACTGCCAACTGATCCATTTTATGTATTCACACCAAAAAAAAAACCCCAAAAAAGGTAGTTCTGCCTAATCTTTTTAAATGATTCTCCCACAGCTATGGAAATCTGATTCAGCTCCAGTGCAAGTTCACATGTCATTACATGACATTCACAGCATTGGCTTTCTTAAAAATACTTATTTGCATTCAAGGATAGAAAAGGAAATATAGGTGATTCTAAAATAGTAAAATATGACCAACTGGTTTATAGTTTTGGAGCCAAATATCCTTCACTATTGAGGAAAATGCAGAAACATATGGTTTCATTATCGCAAATTTAAATACAAATTTGAATATAACTAACAATATTTCAGCCATAAAAACCCAGTAGTGACAACACTTACACAGATGTAAGAGTCATGGGTAATATGTAAATGAATCATTTTATTACTAGAAAGATATAAAGAGGAGTTGTAACACCTAAAATATACCTCTGAACTTTGAAGGGGCTCATTCTAGCTCCTGCTATGCCAGTATTAAATTCCACATATAATTAACCATTAAGGACCGTAATATATTCTCTGAATAAGTACTTTCCAAAATCCTGGTTAAGAGAAGAACCGCATGGCCTGACATAGACTATGGAAATTTATAGTCCTATTAAAGAAGCAAGATCTTGACCAGAATTGAAGAACCCCTATGTACTTCTGCTTCTCCAAACAGGCTTCTACATTCACAAAAAGTTAGGAACACTGCTCATTTTAAACACCAATACCATACAAACTCTGTCTTTAGACATTCCCAAACTTCAGATTATCAGAAACCAGGAGCATGTACTGGGAACTTCAATTCTTCACATGCACTTTTCTCACATTCCTTCCCAAACTGCCACTGTACAAATTAGCATATTTTGGCCAATCAAGAATGAAAATTCATATGTTATTCCAAACATACTTCAAGGTATGGGTGACAATCATGGCAGGCTTTTCAGGATGACTGTGTGATGACTGGGAAAGCAATATGAGGTTGGAGTAAACCAACGGCAGTCTCAGGAAAGTGAGGAGTTCCCTTTTGACACTTGTTACTCCTCTCCTTGAGGTTACCCACTGCAGACTTCCTCCTGGCACTTTATAGGATGTTTTTTATATGCTCAGGCCAGGTCTGATGATACAAGGAAAGCAAGTGCCTGGAAAACATAGGGTTAAAACACTTTTAATTTAACTTAGGTCTAAGATGGAGAAAAAGGTTTGTGTTGTAAGTGTGTAATGTGATAACAGAATTTAGTAGTCTTACTAACAAGAGTGAATCATTTCTTTTCATCCTTCTAATGAGTGAGTTCTTTCTTACCATCCTTCTAATTTATCAGTTAGTTTGGAGACATTGACTCACGAACATCTGCTAGCTTGGGATACTCCTTGTCTGACCATCCTGTCCTGCTTGCAATAAATTTTGTATGAAGGTCACACTGCTCTAAATCTTTGCCAGCTCTCAGAAACTTGCAGATACGGCTGGTTTCAGCTAATTGGGATTACTGGAGCTTCCAACTGTGTCAAAGGTGAAAAGTGCACTCTGAGGAAGACTGCTTACTTCATCTTGAAGACCCCTGCCCACAACCATCGGAGGACAGTGAGCAAGCGCCAAAAGGCAGGAGACTTATGATAATTAGTACTTAAACTAATTGTAATATCCCCACCACTCTCCACCCTTATGAATATGTATGTTTTTGTGTAATAAATATCTACTTGTTTAACCCCTCGTTAAGCTAGGAGGAGTGATCCCCCTTGCACCATAATAAACATACCTGCTTTATAACTCTCCTTGAGTTGTGAGTCTGATTCCGTGCTTCACTGAAGCATCTAGAATATGGACACCAAGACAGCAGACTGGGCTGAAGGCCGCGCAAAGTGCTTGTCAAGGCAGGAGGAGAAGTCAGAGAAGAGGCACTGATCCACCCATTTTCATTCTTTACCAATCAGAGTACCTAAATACTGACAGCTTCAAGTCCTAGCAAACATAATACTGTAGTCTAGACAAGACTTACATCATCATATTGCTTTAAAAGAGATACAGAGCTGCAGGCTAAGAAAAAAAAAGGGACCCTCATCCTGGGTAAGCTATACAAGTATTATCTTAGCTGCATGATTATACCAGCATAATTATGTAGACAAGTTCTTAGTTTGCCTTTGTCAGTATCTCTCTTCTTTTATATAACTCCTCACTACAAAACACTATTCAAAGCAATGCTTTATAGTTTCAGAGTCTGCTGAATAGCAGGAGGTTGTGGTTTGGCTGCCAAGCAAATTAAAGAGATGAGTACTCTCCCTGGGTAAGAACAAAGAAGTTGGTTCAATAGCGAGCTTGTTCAGGGAATTGAGAATAGTTATTTCACAGCTTCTGACCCTAGATCTTTGGAGTCACTGTTCAGAGGAACAGAGCAGATGCTCTGTTGTGCTTCATCTAAAGGCAAATACAACAAGGTAAAATTGCAAGTCTTAAATGCAGCAACCCAGAGCTGGAGAGTGGGACATGGGCATGTAACCCAAAAGTCCTGAGAATGGCATCTACTAATGCATGCATTCTTAAACTCCTTTCATAAAGCAGTGTGAGTGCAATATGGAATTGCTACTTGCCTAGTTCACACTCTGCTGCTGTCTTTGTATTTTCCCTTGGTGACTGCTGCTGTGTGTCTCAGAACCTGTATTTCCATGTTTGAAACAAATAAGGTTTAAGAAGCCCGGTGGAGATAGCTTAGGAAATGGGAAGCTAATGCTGTATACATACATTTGTAGATATTATTGTCTAGAGATAGGACTTTTTCTGCTGCAAGAATGCAGAAAAGCCTCTTTCAGACTTACAATTCAAGTTGTCACAGCAAAGACATTCTGAAATTGCAGTTTTCAGAAGTCCAGATCTCTTTGTGTTTTTACCTTTCCCCAAAGTTCCGTCATGTTCTCCAAACCTTGCTACACAGGGTTTGGGGTGGCTGGGCAGCTCAGTGCAGAACACAGAGGATTACTCCACTGCTAGCTCCTGACAGCCCTGAGGTGAGATACTTAAAAACTGAGAACAGAGAAGCTGAGCTTGCAAGGAGTCACATGCCTGGCTCCAGGGCTTCATGATCTCAACTTGCCATTGTCCCTTGCTTAGTCAAACTGGCAGGTTCTTACACATGCCTCCTCAGCAGACAGCTCTATTCAATTCTTGCTAAAATATCTTCCCACAAAACACTTCAGTTTTGATAAATACGTGCTTTCAGATGAAAAACAGTTCTACCTAAAATTAAACCACTAGCTTCAGCTTTGAGAGATGTGGATTAGTTAATTGTATCAGCAAGTGCTGAGTTTGAAGCTTAGATATAAACATGTCCTTAATACCCAATCAAGCTCAGATAAGAAGAAAGGATGATTTATAGAGCAATGCGGGAGCTGAAGAGCCTGAGGCTTGAGGTTAAGCCCAAGCTTAATACTTGTTGGTATTACTGCATCCCATGCCTCCCAAAAGGAATGATACAATACTGCAGAGAAGGACCAGGTTTTGGTCATGCTGTCTTCTGTTCCTGTAAATTATCTCCCAGGTCAAGGTGTTCATTTTCTGCACATGTGTCTGCTGAGGACAAAGAATCTCCTACAGTCACAATAAAAACATGTAGCAGTCTGTTCTGAGTAATAATCAGAGCAGTGTTTTGTCTTGTTTCCCAAAGAATGTACTTTGGCTTGGGTTCACATTATAGATTACATTCTTAATACTTTTATAACACTGTTTTGACTCCTAAAAGTGAACTCTAAAATTCATAGTTATCTTCCTCTTCTGTTTCAACTGAAGGGGTTTCTTTTTACGCCTTCTTTGAGCAAGAGTTTTAAGGGAAACAGTGACAAGCTGTTTGTCTTAGAAACAGCTAAGGAACACCTGGAAGGTTTAATGTTCATACCACCTGTCCACGTGGATATATTCTTTACATCATGAATAAGGTAGGGAAATGCATAGAAAGCAGCTGAATATCTGATCCTGATTCCCCCTAGTTTTATGCAATTGTGCACAGGACAGGGAGCACAGTCAAGGCCACTGCAGCCCTTGGCTCCAACAGACATCAGTGCTCAGAGTTTGTAAATCTTCACTGGCATCATATTGGCTCAGAAAGTGTCAGTTGGGCATATATGGTCCTATGACTGTGAGCACATAATGAGTGCTGCTAGAAGAGTGGCTGAAATACAGATTTATGAACTCTGAAATATTTCTGTGAACTGCTCTGATCCCATAACTGGGAGTTGCACAGCTACATGTGCAAATGTTAGCATTTTCTGGTTTCATACTATGCAAAGGTTTACTGTACAAAGTGCATCCCTAATCACCTAATATTTTCAATTGTTTCCAAAAAGCATGCAATTAAAATTGAATTTTGCAATATCATATAGGGTTTTCTTAACAAAATTCAGTGCCTGTTATATACCTTATTCAATATGCATTATCTTTCAGTGCCAACAAGCAGCATAGCAAAATTTCCATATTGCAGAGAGCAAAGCCCTTGACAGTTGAAAAGAAGGGGCATCCAGCACTGGTCCACAATGGGTGGTTACAATAGATACACAAGGTCTCTCCTCTTCCTTTTCCCAGTTGAGGCTGCTCAGATGAACAGCTGACTTTTTCTGTGGCGCAGAATTGTCTGTCCCACCACATTGCTTCAGTGACCGAAGGTTGACAACACCTCACAGACTCATTGCCAGTGTTAACCCTTAATTTACCACTTGACATAGCAGCTGCAGAGCAACTTCCCTTCAGTAGTTCATGAGCTATACAAGGCTCAAAAATCACATTGGGGCATTGTGGACTGAGAATATGAATTATGAGAACTTTGGGAGTTTAAGCCAGTGTTAGTCCTGACTAATGAGCAATTTCCCAGCTGAACACTAGGCAAAGGACAGAAGGAGAAATTTTCTGTTCCAAAGCATCCTGTAGATAACCTTCACACAGAAGCTGCACTGGAGTAGACACTTTGGTGACTTTACTTCTTTAGAAAAATCTCAACAGAATTTCATAAGCCTCTCTAGCCCCCATCATCCTCAAGTTTATCATAAGACCCCTGTAAGTTATGGCAAGACTGTGTGTAATGCTTAGGTGACACTCGCATGCCAAGGCTCTGTGGCACAGGCAGACTAGCCTCTTATCCTCATTGCACAGCAAATCTACATCTTTTGCTGCACCCACTGCAGCCATTAAGAGCAGCTTGCTCCAAAGCATACTTTGATCTCTGTTGCTATTATTTTCTTTTTATTCAGAAATTTATTTTTCTGTATCCCAGCTTGCAAATCTCTCTTAACTACTGTCTGCAAGTGTAACTACTGAAAGGTTTTATTATCCCTCTGCAACATTTTTGAAGCTATTAAAGCATGCAGAGACTCAAAAGGGGAAAAAAATACGATCCAGAAAATGGGAGAACTGTTGGAATTACATTGCTATATTTTGAAATTCTCCTTAGAGAAAATGCATTGTTGAGAACAGCAAACAGACGTACTAGTCATTTAAGAACTTCCCACTTGCATATCTTTGCCCTGCCAGTTAATACACTCAAGTTTAATTAGATTCTTATTAAATGCTACTACTTTCTTGCCCAAATCATATAAAAACTTAATTAGCGATGCTTCTTCCATGCATATTTTTATTTATCCTATTTTTCTCTTCCTCCAGACCAGCTGTGCTTAGCCATACAGCCTCATTCCTCTAACCTCAAAACCAACTAATCCCTTTTTACATCTTATTTTTTTCTGTTATTATGCACTTTTTTCCTGCTGTGTTTTTATTCTTCTCCAGCTACTGTGTATTTCTTCCTGAGCACCAGCATTATGCGGGCTTGATTCTTGACATAAATGTAATAATGTAACAGATCTGTGTTCCGAGGCTCTAATCTAAAAATGAGCACCAAAGTTAGAATAAAACAGTTACACAAATCAGCTGTTCATATAACTTTTCTTAGTATCCTGAGACAGTGGTGCCATATGCAATCAATAGAAGCTAGTTTATCTCTCTTTAACTCACTGGAGGTGAATAAAAAACAGAAGGAACACACGGAGATCTCATTTTCTTCTCATCATCAACTGTGTCAGTGGTGAAGAACTGGTTATAATTAGAACCATTAGATCTTCTGAATGTTAAGTGCTGAAGGACTTTTCAGAGTTTTGGAAGCAGTTGCCTGGAAGGATTTGAGAAAGAGTGGGGGAATAGTCATTCCTCCCTATAACTTGTTAACTAGTACAACTATGCAGGGAACGTGTTCCATGCTGGTAAAGATCATGCCTTCTGTTCTCTTCAAACACATAGGTGAATATTAAAATCCTGAATCAGCCACACAGGTGAACGTTGAAATTCTTAAAGCATGTCTGAATCCACTGGTACCTGATGAGTTAAAGGCTTTCTTACTGACCAGAACCAAAAGTAATTACTTCAATAAAATATCATGAAAAAAAATCATATATAAAAATGATTAGATTGTAATCCTTAAGACATATTTATGGTAGAATGCATGGGCCCAACCACATCCCAAACAGGTGACATAAAGTTTCCTTGTTAAAAAGCTGCAGTTTAGTTCAATCCAAATTATTTGGGTCTTTCAGTTACAAATCGTGTTTACAAAGAGCTTTTCACCAAAGAATGCCTGACAATGCTCAGTCATTTATTTGCCTTCCAATGATCTTCAAGGTCAAATGAAGAGCTGTTTCTCTAAATTAGAAATTAAAATTGTTCAGTCTTACGTCTGAGTAGCATATTATTGATCTATCATGCCACAAGAAAGATGCTGCATGACTTCAATCCCTTCATAACTTGGATCAGATGAAAGGATTTTGGAAGTTGACCATGGACCCACCTGTAAGTATTTGTAGGCTGAACATGCACTTGGATTTCTAATGGCTAAACATGGACTGGCTTCCTTATAATTCGTCTATCATTTCCATTAACATTTTCTGTTTGTCAGATACAGTAGTAACATACAGTGCCCTATAACACATTTGCAACATGGTGAAACTAATGAACACAGAAGTATTTTAGCAATTTCATCTATTATGCTTTCACTCTTTGATAGATAATTGCCATAATGGAGCACTTTACTATTTTGATCTTGTAGAGCATGAAGTCCCATTATAATTGTACACTAATCAGGGCTGGCTATCAGTACTTGCTCACATGAATAACTCTTTACAGACTCTGTTCCAAAATACTTTGCCCCATGCTTTTCTTCCTGTGTGTTTTTCTAATTCCATCTCTGTTTTCCAAATCATAAGATTTTAATGTAATTTAATGAAATAAAACATTTGTTTCTTTCTATGCCATACCTCTCTCCTCACCCCCCCTTAAACCATTCTCAAATCACCCAAGTTGGGAAGGGAAGAGGAAAGATTTCAGAAATAACTTCATGCGATCAGAGGCAGATTGGAAAGGATGTTCATAAGCTCTCTAGTCCAACCTCCTGATCAAACAGGACCAGATTTCTCAGGGGTTTATTCAGGCAGATCTTGAAAACCCTCAAGGATGATGATTGCATAGCCTCTTTGGGATCCTGTCTCACTTCTTGGCTGTCTTCATGGGAAATATGAATATCCTGGCCCCACCTCTCAGTCACCTCCTTGTAAGTATGGGAAGGCTGCTCTTAGGTCCCTTGAAGCCATCTCTTCTCCAGACTAAACAAACCCCATTCCTTCAGCTTCCACTCACAGGGCAGGTCCTCCAGCCTGACTGCGATGGTGACATTTTGCTGAATGTGCTGCAGTTTATCACAGGGCAGGTCCTCCAGCCTGACTGCGATGGTGACATTTTGCTGAATGTGCTGCAGTTTATCAATGTGTTTAGTTCTGAGGAGCCCAAAACATGCACTATCTAGGTACAATGTAGATAGAAGGATCTAGGTAGAAGATAAACACTTTCTTCAGTCTACAAGCTGTGCTCCTGTTTTCAGCTTTCTCTGCTGCTAGGGCTTGCTCATGTTCAGCTTTCTGACTGCCAGTACCTTCAGGTCCTTCAGCACAGAGCTCTTTCCAGCCCATCAGTTCCCAGACTGTATCACTGCCAGTGATTTGTCCTTCCTAATTGTAGGACTTTGCACTTGTCCTTGTTGAGGTTCATAAGGTACCTGTTGCTCCATCACTTCAGCCTATCAGGACAGCAGCCCAGCCCTCAAGTGTATCAAACAGCCCCCTTGATCTGGTATGACCTGCAAACTTGATAAGGATGGAGTCTAGAACCCTAGAAATACAACCCAAGGACATGGCTGGAAACAAGTATGGAAATATACTGCTGGGAAATGCTGCTGTGATGAAAAGCCATGGGACTAGGAGAGTATTTTTGACTTGGAGATGTTCATATCTGATTATTATGTCTGGGAATCCTAAGAGCTACATGTACAAGTGAGCAAGGATGATGCAGCTGTTTTTCTGAGGACTGAGGCTTTTTGATACGTTTTCTGAAGATACATAGTGGTGTGGGTAGGCGGAGTCCTACACCAAGAACTGTTCTGTCTCAAGAAATCAGTAAAATCACTTGAGGAGACACTGAGCTCATTGTCCTTGAGGAAACAAGTAAGACTCTCTATTTTCTTATCACTTCAGTCTTGTGATGTTTATTTCAGTACCATGGACTAACGCTTCAACTTTGTCGAGACCCCTCAGGAGCTCTGACTAGAAGCCATTTTCAATTATTTTTGTCAACACTCTGATTCATACACCTCTTTCTTAACATTAACCATCAGTTTAGCCTATCCCAAGGATGTTAGGAACATGATGCAGAAGATTTTGGGAGCTGAAATTCATATTTACAGAGATCTCCCTACTGTTTTCATTTTAGATGTATTAGCACTACAATTAAAAATCATTGCATCAAGAGAATAAATTTCACAAAATGTACTTAACCAGTATTTCAGTCATGGAGAATTTTCTTATGAGGCCTCAAGGTGTCATACTTTGTAATGATATAGACAACATTTTTGTACTTTCAATTTATATTCCTGGGAAAAAAAAAAAAAACAAAAAAAAAAACAAAACATTTTTAGACAACATAAGCCTTTCTTTTGTTCTGAAATTGTGTTGGCAGAAGAAACCTGGTGCTGCCTAATGGAGGTTTTCATACTTCATGACAAGTTGAGTGTATTTCATTCACATCTCCAACTTCTGACACTTAGGCCTCAGATCTCCTCAGTCTCTGTTTCAAGTTGACATGCTGCAATAGCACTGCTTAGAAATAATTGAAGCTCCCTGTCATGTTCTTAAATTGCTCCTTTCTTAATCTCTGTTTTCTATGAAAAGAATGTCATCGATTATACTTGAACACCAGGAATCATTCAGACCAGCATTATTCACCCAAGGGGAGTGGCTGGATAATTTGACTAGCAGCATATGTTAGACCCCTGTCCTGACATCCTTGTTTCTCTGAACTTTTTGCCTACTATTAGCCATTGACTAACACTGAGCTAGTTTCAGCAGATGTCACAACTCTTTTCAGCCTTGGTATTTTCTCCTTCAGTGGCTGAAACAAGGCCAACAGAAACTCTCCATTTCAGATGTCAGAGCTGCAGAAAGGGATGAGTTACAGGGATGTATTTATGAC
>JAOEHX010032290.1:0-10261 GCA_025448015.1 Bolborhynchus lineola | reverse complement strand
GCTAAGTACCAGTTCAAGTTAGAAGTAGGTAGTGGCAGAGAAGGAAAGGGCTTTTATTTATCATCCAAAAAAGACATGTAAGTGGTTATGATGTAAAAACGGTTAAAATGAATGAGGTCTTACCTCTTTATTTCCCACCTTCGAAGTACTTGGGTTTTGTAACTGATGTTATACTTGAGCACAGTAAGACCTGCCTTTGTGCTCACACCAGGAACTGGAAAGGGGTGCCAAGATCTGGAGCATGAAGTGAATCAGTTCAAATCCAGAATGATAATTTTCCTAAAGAAAATCATCACTCTTAACACAGATGTGTTCAGATTCAGGCCCTGTACCAAGAAAGTAACACTTGCCTATGGCAACCCTACCTATTTGTTTTGCTTGTTTGTACAGAATGAAGTCCTTTGCCTCTGGGGTTCATGGGACTGGTGGTTTTGAAATTGTGGTGGTTTTTGCAAAGAAGGTTTCACAAAATCAGGGAAGAGGACATTGTAAAATTTCACTCAACATACCACAGTGCTTCAGATCAGACAGCTTCTGTCATAAGAAAAATAATTTAATGCTTTTAGGGCAATGTTTTCTCTGAAGTTATTTCCCTTCAGGGGCAGATTTTGCCAACCATATGCAGATTCTCCTATTGACAACACCAGTGAGTCAAGAATAAAGTTGAATCTTACCCCGCTCAACGCCGGGCCTTCCACTCCTGTGGGAATGCCACCAGCAACCCCTGCCAGCTCGCTGGGCCCATGGTTATCATCTTCTAGGCATTCCCTAATGCCTGCTTTGATGTCCAAGTTAGTACAATTCAGCAGTGTTGAATTCATTCATTAATATACAAAATCATGGCCAGAGACTGGATGCTTCCTGCACTTAATCATCCCCATGGTGCATTTCAAAAAGCCCAGGAAAGATGAATTTTTTAAAAAAGACAAACAAAAAGATCCCAGAAAAAAAAATAAACCAACCACCCACCCCCAAACATGCGAACAAGATCACTTCAGGTTTTCTGCTGATGCTTTTTTCACTGCAGAGAAAGCACTGCCACCTTCATGTTGCCATGAGAAGAAAGGTGGTTTTTTGGAGACCAGAAAAATTGATGCCATGAGGCTCCTAATCTTGAGGAGAAACTTCTTTGCTTTGAGAAGACAGTAACCCAATACCTGGAGAAGTAAGTGCATTACCCACACAATTAAAGCCTGTTATCACAAGACCAAGCCTTTTCTCACAGTTAGATATCTTGGGTTAAATGTGCTGGAAGATCAGAAGAGCAGAGCCTGGTTTGAAAGAAACACATGGGGTTTTCCCCCATCCCCTAAAGTGATGTTATCTGAGGCTGTTCAGCTTCTGCCCAGGTTGCCAACCTCCAATGCCTTCTGCTGCAACGACGGATTTCTAAGGGTTTAAGAGTCATAGCTCCTCGATCATTTAAAGATTTGGCAAGTGTGATTAATTTCCCGCTCTTAAACATGAAAACATTTATCTGGCTGCTTAAACCATCCCAGAGGAGGCTCGGCTCTCTGTGATGGGCAGAGCACACAGAGCATGCTTCTACAAAGATGTGATCATGATCCTTCTTTGGCCATGTGGATGTCAGGGCTGGGGACGTGGTGGGGACAGAACAGTGGGACAACTCCTTGAGAAGTTGCCTCTGCCTTCCAGCTCCTTGTGGAGAGTCTTGACTGGTGCATCACGCTGCAGGGAAGAAAGTTTAATCAGAGGGGGCTGGAAATCCAGAGACTGAAGGGCAGGCAGTTTTGTTCCTAGGCGAGATGGACACGAGCAGGGTTTAATCTGGGTGTAAAATCTGGGTTATTTTGTAACCAAGTTGGAAGCTACTCAATGGGAATATACCCAGAGAGGGCAGTTGGTGCTGCCAGCATTCAGCTCAGAGCTGAACTGCCTCTGGGGGAAATTACTCATGAGCTGCTGTCTCGGTTCATCACAGCTGGTATATGGAGGTCCACCTCTCCCTTCCTTTACTCCCAGCCTTCCCTCCACTAGCTTAAGCTTTCTGAGAGCTGGTTCAGTTCACTAACTCAGAAGAAATACATCACAAGCTGTTAATCCTTGCCAAGGGATGTGTTTTTCTTGGAGGAGGGCACACACCTGGTCTGGAGCCTGGGATGGTGGCCATTTGTGCGCTAAAAGTTCAATTTTTTGTGTTTGGTTACACTTCAGGACATCACCTCTCAACCTGTTCAGGTATCCCCCTCTGGCCACACACAGCCCCTCAGGTGAATCCTAAGTGTTGCCCTCTCAGTGCAGACCCTCCTGAACTCTCTGCAACAGACATCATGTTTCCATTTCTCTGCATTTCGCTCACAATTATCTGCAAAATCCCAGCAAGCTAGCCAGAGAACCTGCCTCCATGGTCTCTGTGTATGCAAGAGACAAATTTGTCAGCTCTACACTCCTGAGATACCACTGTTGCCTTCTCCTTTCCCTAATCACTTCCCAGCCCCTACTCCCTTCCCCACCCCTGCAGGGTAATTTGAGGGCGGGCAACCAAGCACTTACTGTCAAGGAAGAATCCATTTAACCAGGTTTGGTTTATACTTAGTGTGTAAAACACATGAAAATACAGGACTCGTGTCCTGGCTCTCCGTTCTCTGCCCTGTGGTACTGCTTTATCCATCGGCACAGCCTCACCTACCTGCTCTTCCTCTTATTTCCTATTGAAAAACAAGCAGAGAGATTAGACTTGTGTATCCCAATCTTTTCTTGCCTCATTTCTATGTAAAGCTCTTATCAGTCACACCAGCAAGCCCAGACCATTGCTGTTGCAGATTATTCACCTAACACATATGAGCCAGATTATGCAGGCAGCAGCAAGCAGACTCCTAGCAGAATAAAGACACACTGTATAAACTCCAGATCTTCAGAAAGCAGCCTGGTAATACTTGTTGAACTAGATAAAAAGAGTTGTGGGGCTCAGCTGTAGAAGCCAGCAGACTGTAAAGCAGTTAGAACCTTTACAGAGCCTTTCACAAGGGGAAAAATCTTGAACTGTGGTAAATTTGGTCTTGAAAGGGTGTCCAAGTGTTAACATGGCACAAAATCTCGCTACTCTGAATGAAAATTTCTCTTAATAAGACAAATCCTTTATACGGGGTGCTGAGATTTTAAATGACCACCATGAATTCAAAGCAAGGATGTAAAGTCTGAAGCCCTCTAGCTCAGTATCCAAATGTTTAAGACCAAACTGATAATGGCATGCTTGTGACTGGAGGAGTCAGACAAGCCTAATTTATCCAATTTAAACATGTAATCCCATGATAAAGAACAGTTTGAAAATTCACCCATACATCTGCAGTAAACCAAGTAGTCAGACACTGGCAAACACATGGTGCCGTACCTGAGAACTGAAACTTTCCTTTGGCCTCTAAATTTAAAACATAGTCATTTTCTATTCATTTCTAAGCAAGTTGGGCCAGTCTGTGGAAAAGTGGGCTGTAAGCATCGTTTAAATCATGCATAGCCTGAGGTGTAGTTTTTATCCATGTGTGTGAGGTGTAAGCTGGCACCATGGTATGCAAACTTTGGGGATGAAATTTAGAAAACTAGCAGAATTCTAAAGGAGATTTGACTTACATTAAGAGGATCTACCCCTGATATGGTGAAAATAACCCACCAAACTCTCCTTTTTATTCTCCTATTTATTACCTTCAAACATGCAGCCTTTGAAACCAGCCCTATTCCCCCATATCTACTTCAATGCTTTCACTGTGCATGTCTGCAGGCACCTTGGCAAAACCTCTTGCTGGACAATAGCAAGAAATGGGGAAAACAGCCAAAACACCCAGAGGTATAACTGTGGCTGTAGTTTCATGGCTGGAGGTGCTTCTGCTATCTGTACCAGGTAAAGTGGAGCAGCATCACAAGGCAGGGGTACAGCCAGGACAGCTAAAGCTACTGTCTGTTCCAGAAAGGTTTCAGAGATCTGCCTGGTATGAGTTTCTGATGTAGCTTCCATTCCAGCTGAGCACTAAAGAATGGTTTCCTTTATTACTGTTTCATTAGCTGCGCTTCACTAGTTGTCTCTGAAGTCCTAATTTTAAAGAAAAAATTGGTTTCTGCTTGGTGAAGTAAGATGCTCTAACCCTCAAGCCTTACCTAAGACACAGGATTTGGGGGCCCATCCTGTGTCAGGACAGGCTTTATGAATCAATGCCTGTGGCTGCATGAAGTCCCCCACAAAAAAACTGCTTTGGCACAAGCCCCTGACATCAGGCTTCTATTAATAACTAAACACTGATAGAAAGTAACTCCTTCACAAATTCCTAAAAAATCCTTGCTTTCTGTTTTTTCATGCATTTCCCCACCAGCATATGATCCAGTGTTTTAAGCAGGTTAATGCTAGTTGAAGTCATTCTTGTACAAGGAGAAAACCATGGATGATGAAAATGACAGGCTTTCTCAGGAGACACACTCATGGTGTATCCCAAGCATCCCGCCTGTACAAGACTCAGATGATCCACATCCAAGGTATGATGACAGCACTTGCCACCAAAGCAGCAGAGGCTCTGATTTCTAGAATTTGTGTATCCAAAAGATGCCTGCACACTCGGACTCTGCTGCCTCATTTTCCTCTTTTTCTCCCTGTCTGGGAACTGCAGCTCTTTCCTAAGCTGCCCTAAAACTGCTGCCTGATGCTGACTGTGTTCAGGAGCATGTACAACCATCACCTGCTCTTTGCTTGCAGATGAGGCAGGGTGGATGCTCACTGCTTTGTTTGTAGGAATGCTGTCCCTGCACGGCACTAGGGCTAGCTTCCAAAAGAACCATAAGTCAACAGGGAATGCTTTAGAAGCAACTCAGAGTAAAAGAGCCCCAGCAATTCTGCTAGATTTCTGAAAATAGTTTTGGGCTGGATACAATTGAAAGAAACCTCAGAAAATGATCTTTAAATTTCAAGGATCAGGAATTTACTGCTTAAAGAAATTTAGAGATCCCTGAAAACTATTTACCAGAAAAAAACTTACTCATAGTAATACGTTAAATGTTAGAATAGGTTGAAAACAAAAGGTTTTCCAAGCTCAAACAAGGGTGGAAGAGGGCTGAAGCTGGTAGAAGATTTTTACACAGATATTTTTAAGATGCTTTTCCAAATCTTTTGATTTTTTTTTCCAAGCTTGGAAGTATTGACTAAGCTCTTTAGCTGGCGACCAATAAACAGAAGTCACTTCCAGGAACTGTGAAAGCAAAAAGGGTTCTTTCTGTAGGTTTCAAAGTGTTCCTGGGATTTTGACATTGGAAAACTTCTCAGAGTCTACTTCTTCCAAAGGCCTTTCCAAGAATGCATAGTTTACTGCAAAGTACTCTCATAGAGAACTACAGAATTCCTGCTAAGGCAAAGAGAACCTATTTCTACATGGCCAGAGCCAAAACATTGAAGTTTGACATTTCAATAAATGTATTTTTGGCACATTTTGACGAGGTACAAAGGATAGAGTAAACTGAGACTGCACAGCAGTCTTACCTTTGCTCAGTGCAAGGTAGCCCCTACGCAGATTCCTTCTACATATTCCACTCCATTCCATTCAGCTTACAAATGAAACTGCTGTGAGTGATTGTTGGTTCATTGACTGCTCAGGGATTGACATCTTTTCAATTTTCACTTCAACAAAACCAAAAACCCCAAGGAGAACACTTTCTCTTTTTAATCATATCCAGCCCTGTTTTCTGTAATGAAGAACTTCTTTTCCAGCCCCAAGAGAGCAATTTTTTTGAATGTCACTTTCAGGCAGCAAGATAAAAATCTCTGCTATTTGCAGAAAAAGATTCCAACCACCTCTGACAGCTTGAACCACTTCCCAATTTATTTACTTTTTTGAGGCTGTTTACATTTTTAGATGGCCCAGCTCACTCATCCCCAACAAACTCAGCTTAGAACTGCAAAAACACACTCTGTGCCAGCCACAAGACTTTGGACCTAAGGCAACTGAAGGGCTTCTGGACCAAGTCATGTGTGTAAAAAACTGGAGGGGAAGCAATCACATTTTCTGGTGAACTGTATCACTAAACAGCAGCATCAGCCACACATGGTGCAAGCCTCTATTGGGCAAAGGCAGCTTTGCACACCTGAAACTGGCACTCATTCCCTGGAAAGCTGCAGGATGCTCAGATCAGCATGTCGCTGCGTGAAGAAGGGAGATGGAAAGGACATCCTTAATTTGGCTGAAGAGCAGCTGGTTTTCTTCTTAATATAATTAGCTCCTCTATGAAGCCCTTATGCTTCGAGTCAATGAGGTTGAAGCACACTTAGTGCAATTCAGAAGTGACACATCAACCATATCAACTGCATCAGAGGGCTCATTTGTTTGTTCTTTCCAATATTAAAGACTAATTTTGCTTTCGACTAAGAGCCTTTTCCAGTGCTGTTACCCCTCGGGAAGGAGCCGTGGCAACACAAGAGTATTCAATTAGTTGTCTGCTCTAATTTACTCATGAAACGAGTGCATTCACGTGGACAGAACATGTATTTTCAAAGTTCTATGTGGAAGGGTGTTGCATGGACAACAGTTCTGGCCTCCTCCTTTATAATGTTAGTAATAACTTTAGCTTTGCATAAAACTTTCCTACCTTTGCGAAGCTGCTCTGTTGCCTACTTTTTCAACCTTCACCTTCACTGGTATTTTACAAACAAAAAAAGAAAACAGTAGGTGGTATCTTATTACAGACAGAAAGCGGAAACCAGTTACTATTAAGCTGCCGTTTTGTCTTTAGCCAATATTTTCTCTTTGTCAGCTTCTCCCACTGCTGCGGCACCTGGAGAGGAGCATCCCCTTCAGCAGAAATGATTTTCTGCATCCTTTATTTAAGAAAAACCCAAAACCTCAATGTATGAGCTGGTCCTAAACCCAGGAAAAACATCTTTTCAGAAAAGTTAAAAAAACATTTTAGACAATTTTTTTCTGTTGCTTATTGGGTTTGGTTTTGATTGTTGGAGAATTGTTTAGGTCCAGGGTGGAACTTCTGGTCAGTGCAGAGGTGTAATTTAAATCTTTATCTCCCATCTGGAGATTACAGGTTCCAGCCACCTGCAACGAATAGTTAAAAATTCAGGGAATCATTCATTCTCCATCTTTGTTCAAAATTTCTCCATCCTTGTTTAAAATAAAATACTGGGATTTAACAAAATCTGAACTGGAGGAGTAATATGTGTCCCTACAGGGACCTGAAAATAATCTTTTTAAAACTTTTCAGTACACTGTTTCCACTCAGGTCTTTAAAACCAAGAAAGTCTCTAATTTGCTACACAATCACCTAAAGCCAGAAATTGTCAACCTAAAGCCTATGGGTAATACATATATGACAAAAGGATGCAGTGACCTGCCCTCAAGCTTTGGCAGGGGACTGTGAAGACCATAAATCACACATTGTATTTGACCTTTATCCTATCTAAGGTAGCTAAGAAAGATCAATAGCGATTGCTGGCAGTGAGTCAGAAGGGATGTTTTTTTGTTTAGCAATGTTTTCTAAATGATAACAGATGTTCAGTGAAAGAAGTTAGAAAACAATCATTTCAGCAGTGGACTGCACCAAATGTGATCCTAGCAAGGTGCAAGATCATCTTTTAGCAAGGCACACTAGAAAAATTCAAGGTGAGAAAGCACTTAGTTGTAACAGGGTGTTGCACTCATCTCTGCTGGCAGGAGGAAAGAACCCTGGCCTGGTAGGAAAACATAGAAAAACTTATATCCAGGGCAGCTTTCCTGGCACTGTACTAAGAGCAAAGGAATACTGCACAAAAGCACCGCTTGTCCTACAGAGTCCCAGATCCAAAGTCTACAAATCAAGAGCCTTTTCAGCCTCTAACACCGCAGAGTGAAAGCAGCCCCTGTGAGCTGGCCAGCTACCTGCCTGGTGGTAGTATTGCTCTGTCCTACATGGGCACCTTGGCTTAGACCAAGAGTCCATCCAGTCCAGTCTCTAATCTCAAGTACTGGCCATATTATGGGAATATAGGAACAGCTGCCACAAGGAGATGCCTTAGGAAAAGGAAGGATGTGATAAGTATGCATATCAGGTGACGTTCATCCAGTGGTCTTCCAGCTGCTGAGGCTTTTCAGCTCCTGAAGCTTCCTGAGCCTCCCATGGTTTGTATACTTAGCCCGTCTCTGAAGATCCTCACTCCTCAAATTCCCAGGAACTACAAGCATCCACAACTTCCTTTGTAGAGGGCTCACACAGACTTCAGTGCAGGAGGACTGCCCTCCTACGGAGGACATGAAGTGAAGAAGATCAATACTTCCATCTATTCTAAACTCTTAACAAAGTCACCTTTCTCTATCCTACCCTTAAGCCTTACAATGAAGGGTGATGACCAAGAGCAAAATGTAGTCACAGACCCATGTCCCACAGGAGTTGGACAGCAAGAGGAGAAAAAACACTTCCTTACCAAAACCCTTTCCGCAAATTTAACTGACGTTCCTCTTTCCACATACAAGTCATAGCCTGAGATCCCTCTGCACTGCATATTTAAAGAAATTACACATTTAAAGTGTGCACTGGTGGGCAACACATTAAACACTCATTTCTAAAAATATTACCTAACCAGTCTTGTATAGTCTGGACTCCCTGTGAGAAAAATACTTCTTATAATTTAACATTAAAAGAAACGTTAGGCTTCCAAATCTATTTCAGCCCATGTATATTAAGTAGATATACTAGGGCTATAAATACACTGCAGTGCAAGATGAGAAAAATAATTTAACCCTTATCTTCAGGGAATTCACTACTTGGAGGAATTGGAGGAGTAAAAAAAAGCATCAGTGTTATTTATGACTGTGTAAAAAGTTACATGCAACACTCAGTATTCAGTTCCTGAAGCTGAAAAGAAACTTCCATTTATGTACAACACTTCCTGCCCTGGGATAAAGTGAAAGAAATGTAGGAAGTGGTAAAACATCTGTGAAGCCTTAATTTGTAACAAACTCTAGTATTTAGGTACCCTAGCTGTAAGGAATCAGATCAAAACCTGGAAGAACAAAAGACTTGGTGAGGCTGGCAGGCGACCAGCAATTTTTAGCAGAAGTTGGTTACAACTCTCAGTCATCTGCACACCTCTTGCAAACCCACAGCCAAAGAGGCACAATGCTTGCTGGCAAAGCCTCAGGAAATCTTGGGAGCCTAAATGTAACTGTAGAGGGAACAGACCACATAGGATTTAAAAAAAATATCCACAGACTCCCCCATAGACTTTTAAGAGATACAGCTGTCAGATCTGCAAGGAAGGCAAAGCAATTCTGAACTCTTGCTTAGTACAACTTAAGTATATAAGAAACACCACTCTTTATCTCCCAGAGAAGCCCAGAACGACTGTATAACTTAATAGACATGGGAAAAAAACTAACCTATGACACTGACATTCACATAAAAGCTATTCAAGATGCCTCCAACACAAGCCTTGAAATGAAAATCAAGTAGCAATAAACAACTCTCAGAATTTTTTTCCTCCATTTCTCTCTCAAGAATAAGCATGAATTCATATTTTGTAGACAAAGTAAAACAATCATTAGAAATTCCCATTAAAAAGGAAATAAACAACGATTTATTTGACTGCATTGTATTTAGACAGCTTGTACATTTCATAACCCCACTGTTTTTGTTCTCAGCAAAAAGGACAAAGGGATAGAAGAATATAATCCACTCAAAACAGCAGTCCAGTATTTTGGACTTGATATTTTCAGATGCCCACCTGATATCTGAACTTCAATATAGGTTGCAATGTTCACACAGGACCTGAAATTTTTGTAACATAGTACTCAGTTTTAGTAATGTCTTGCAGTGCCCTGAAAAATAGTTTGCGATGTACTATGCAATGCCAATTAGGTCATGCCTATTGTCTTGAAACTGATGAACCTGATCATTTCTTAAAAAACAATACAAACATATATACTGACATGTCAGCCAAAAGTAACATTTGGGCAAATTTAAATATAAAAGTAATCAACTCCTTAGTTAAGATCTGTCAATGCAAAAGATGAGGGTGAGAGAACTGTGCTTTAGCAACAGACATGAGAAAAAAACCCAGTAACTGTTCATTGTTAGATTTCTTTTGAAAACCTATTTTCATCTCTTTGCAAATTCAAAACTTCCCACTTGATATCCAAATCCCAAGCAACACAGAGAACAAATCTGTTTCTTTTAATATGAACCAACACATACAGCTTCAGAATCATAGGATAGTTAGGGTTGGAAAGGACCTTAAGTTCATCTAGTTCCAAACCCCCTGCCATGGGCAGGGACACCTCACACTAAA
>JAOEHX010032285.1:0-15247 GCA_025448015.1 Bolborhynchus lineola | reverse complement strand
GATTGCCACAGCCGGGCACACACTGAATTACACCCCGAAGCACCAGTACAAGCACGTGAAGTCTGCTTACCTTCAGTTTTCAATAAAAATGGTAGAAACTGGGAATAAGTGAATGCATTCACATCACGGAATCCCAGACTGGTTGGGGTTAAAAGGGACCTTAAAGATCATCCAGTTCCATCCCCCTGCCATGGGCAGGGACACCTTCCACTAGACCAGGTTGTGCCAAGCCCCGTCCTGGCCTTGAACACTGCCAGGGACGTGGCAGCCACAGCTTCTCAGGGCAACCCATTCCAGTGCCTCTCCACTCTCATCACACCAGCTACTTCTGAAGCTAACAGAGAGTGTTTCTAAGTGGTAGATAGCCTTCAATTTAAAAAACTGTTTTCTTAATACTTTATGGTTTCAAACACCTGCACTGCTCATTAGACCAGAGTTGCAGAGCTGCAGCATCCCTTGCCATGGAATCTCAATGTTTATGTTCATCACTCAGCCCAAGTGGCACAAAGTAGTTATCCCACATATGATAGGCCATAGTATTTAAAAAAGTAATGAGTTGCAAATTTGGGAATGAGATTTTTTTCAAAACCACGTTTATTCCAGAGCACAAGCTGTGCTTGTATGAATAGGAACATGGTTGGCTATTCTACCTGAAGCAGCTCATTTGACAGCATTTGCCGACCTGCAGAGCATAAGGCAATCCCTGTGCAATGAGCTAACATGCTCCTTTTCTCTGCTACAAACAGGCAAGAGAAGCACACAGAGATCATTCTGAAAGTAACTAGGTTTCATTCTGCTCTAAGGCCAGCGTTGTACAGAACACCCAGTGCAAAACCTGCACTGAAACCAGCACCAAATCAAACATCCGTGCTTGTCTGGGTATTTAAAAGCCTCATTGTGAATGAGCATCTTATCACTGCCCTGAGTCAAAAAACTTTATCCAAGTACCACTGAAGTACATATGCTTCACATTGCAAGAACAAGCTTTTGCTCTCCCTCCAAGAGAAAAAAAAAATCAGTGATTTTTCTAGTTATCATCATTTTCCTCTAAGAAAATTCTCACTGCCACTTCAAAGCCAGGTTTACAGACAGCACATTTGTTCCATTTCCATGTGTAATTGTAGTTTGTTTTTTCTTAATGCCACCTCTGTGTATCATAAAACCAATAAAATCCAAGAACAAAGTACTTTTAATATATAGTATGCCTTTGTCATGCTTGGGCAGAAATAAAAATACACAGACACGTTAGCAACATAAAAAAGGTGCATACAAAAATTATGCACATGGACTTTTGACTTCTGGAAATGTTGGTCAAAAAAGATGAGGGAACAGGGGAAATTCACTGCAGCTAAGAGAAACAAGAACTACTTTGTAACAGCCTGTCTATGAGCAAACCCAAACCACAGCTCTATTTTAGGATCTGCCATACCACACACAACCCAAATAAAAAACCCAAACCCTTCCATCTTTTTACCCATGTTTCTAAAATGTGATATTGCTGGAATTCTCTTTTCAAGGGGAGGCACGGGCATTTGTCAGCATAACCTGTAACTTAAACTGTATCCTTTCATCTTTAACATTAACTAGGGTGTGTGAATAAAAAAAAACCATAACAAGTTTCTGAATGCATAAATTCCTTTATTGAAAATATTGTGATAGCACTGCATTACATATATTCAATATTCATAGTTTCAAGGGTCACAGAATTTTGATTGAACAACACTGTTTGGAATATATAGATATGCTCTGACAAGGATAATATAATGGAGTAAGTTGTAGGCAGCACTAGTGAAATGTATGTAAAATGTTGAACTTGGTCGGGCTGTTTTTTTTTTTTTAACTGTTAAGCGGTCTCTGCCACCATTTAAAAGAGCAAACAGTATCAGGTATTCCTGGTATCTTCAAAGTGTTACGCTGTAAATGACTTCCAAAATATTTTACAGCATTACCAATAAAAACTTTATTTATGGCTGTAGACCACGAAGAAGGGAAGTGTGAAAACCTCACATGCTACAGGCTGACTGTAAGACAGCATTGGCTTTTAGACTGTGAAATTTCTGTGCAGGATTAAGATTTAGTAACGATTTTGAAAGAAAACCACTTGCCAGAGTTTTTTTTAATCTCTTCAGAAAGGGAAGAGCAGTAACTAAACTGAGCCGTATTAGCCAGTTAATAATACTCCAAAATTAGACTGCACTGCTTTAATGCAAGGAAGCACACTACCATTCCTAAAACCTGCTTTTCTCAGGACAGTGACATGTTTGAGTCTAAGGCAGGACAGCATCCTAACACTGGTCAGGCCTGGATTGTGTAAGCAGAGCCACCTCTTAATGGGAAAGCAGAATTCCTTAGCAAACAGTGAAGATAGCCAGTCCTCTGTCACACTCTCCCTATTAACCAAAATTTTCATTTTCTATCATGGGAGTCTTTTCAGTGTTGCAGGGGGAAGAGGGAGAAGTATCAGATTAGTTCATGAAAAGCAAAGAACAGTATTTAGTTGCCTGACAAGCCTTAAACCAGCCTGTTACTTTAAGTCTTTTGGGGGAAGGAAATCATGTTCTGGCCTGTTAGGAACACAGCATTCTTCTCTAAATCTCAGTTGTATTTTCTCCTTAACAAATTCTTCAATTTGTAGATAAATGCTCATAAAAGCACAGTGGGTAGCTTATTTTGAATCATTTGGTGGTGATATAGAGAAACAATCCTCTTCAAAATGTCCTTCATAAACAGCCAAATAATACTAGCGCAGATGCTCAGAGCATGCTGTCCCAATCCTGCTGACTGCAACAGAGCTGATACAGTCTACACCAGGTGGCAGTCTGCCCAGTGTCTCCATAAACTGCCAAAACAATCATTTATTAACATGAATGTGGCAGCCGAGTTACTAGGAAGCACTATTCCCCTTCTCTCTCATCTCAGGGAAAAAAAAAATGGAACAGAATTATGCACTCAAGTGTTTCTGCCAGAAAACAAACCCTCTAATTAGGGTAAAATGAAAACGCAATCTCATTTACAAAATAAAAATATAAAAATCAACTTCAGAAATCAAATAAACTGATTCAGAATAAATGCCAATGCATAAGAAACCTACCTGAACAGTATTTATCAAACTGAGATTTGGAACATTAAAAGAAAAAAAACTCATAGCTAATACATTTACAAAAAAAAAAAAAAAAAAGAAAATCTGCTATACAATAATAATAAATAAAAGGACTTTAAAAACATGTTCCCTTAAGTGCTGTGTACACCTATTTGTTTCTTTTCCATGGCAAACAGTATGCTGTAGATTTTGGTAAAGTAACCTTTTATTTTTGGTTAGCATTTGTACACTGAACATAAATACACATGGAATGTACTAGATAGTTATAGTTTTCCCACAGGATCTTCTTCACAGTTACAGAAAAATTTTTCAACTTATACACCATGAATGTTTTCGTAAGCATCATATCTTCAATGGAGACGTATTGAAGGAGGAAGTGAGGAAGTAAAAACACTTCAGAATGATATCTTATTGTTCTGTCTCTTACTGCCTCTCAAAACCAGCTCTGTTTGTTCTTGGGTTGGTTGGGGTTTTTTTGCGTAGTCATGCTCTGGTACAAACTTGAGGAAGAAGCGTGTAACATTGTGAGGCAGCCTGCACCTTCTAGTTAGCTTTTAAGTGCCTAACAGATCCAGTCCTTAAGGCAGTCATCAGTATTTCATTCAAATGTCCATACTTCAATGTCTTGTATTATGAAATCTTCTTTCTTGGATAAGATGTCATTATTGAAGGTGCTGCAGGAGTTGCTTCGCCCGTGATACAAATCTGCATCTAACCATAAGCCAAACCGGCCACTAAAAAGGAAATACACAATAATTTTGGGGTTATATATGTTAGTAAAAAATACCAGAAGCTGTAGAAACCACCAGAGAAGCGATATGGAGAAATCTAGATAATTCTGGAGAGCTCTTGGACTGAATGTGAAGACCTGAATCTTAGCAAAACGCCTGGCAAGAAGCTCATGGAGCAGCCCCCTCACTTTTGTTTGCACCAATAAGCAGGGCAGAGGGCAGGACTGAGTGTGTGCCTACAGCTCCTCATGCCATTCAGCTATTCGAATCCACCAGCTGTGGCTATGGCCAGGACTGGGGCATGGATACGAAGATCCCTTCCCCAGCTCTTCAGCCTCATCTGCTTTGGGAGGAGGAGGAGGGGTGGTTATACACTCCCAACAAACCATGCCCAGATGTCCTGTGGTGAAGTTGCAGTTAACCCCTGATTTGACACCCACTGACCTTTGAAACTCAGGAGATGATTAAGCAGTGTCTGTATCCTTGCTTTGTGTATCAACAGAATAACAACAATTTCATAAGGACCACGTGAGAAACCTTAAATGCTGATGGCAAAACTGCTATTAAACATTATCTTCCAGAGTCAAACCTCTTCAGCAATGAGACACATATCTTACCAAAACATCTGTGTTTTTTTCTAACAAAATCCCAAAACACAACAAACCCTACTCGCTAACATCAGTCACTTTCTTTAAGCAATGGAAATTCCTTTGGTTTTGTTACAGAAGTAAGACTGGTGGGATATCTGCTCTAAACAGTGTACTAAAAGTGAGTTCAACCATTTTACCGATTACTTTTTCTTGCAACTACCATTGTCCCTATTCTCATTGAAAAAGTTCGGTACAGAATTGGAACACCATTCACTCACCCTCCACCTCCGAGCTCCAGAGAGCTGGTGTCTCCATTGATGAAGTAGGTGTTCTCTCCACTCCATTTGAATACCTAAGGTGGGGGAGAGAAGAGGGAAATAAATATGTATTTGGACTGTGAGGGTTCTTGTACTCTAAAACTCCTGGGGACCAACTCTTTTAACAGGTATTTTTTGGTGTGGTCATATTTTATTTTATTTGTACTTAAAGGGGGAGGAAGAGGTAATAGGTAGAAAGTAAAGAAACAATCATAGAATCATAGAATAGTTAGGGTTGGAAAGGACCTTAAGATCACCTACTTCCAACCCCCCTGCCATACATATTTAAAACTGTGAACAAGGCACCCTAATCCTTTTTGAAATTCTGCTTTCATCTCTAAATCAACATGTATTCTGTTAAAAAGGAACAATGTGTTCAATATTAAAAAATGCAACAGCCATTCAATAATTTCTTAATTACTGAAAAATTAAGAGGTATTTCAGCAGCACTCTGATCTCTGTTTTGTCGCCACGATTAAGCCTGTGTGAAATTATACCCTATACTTGATATCGCTGCCTTCCAAGGCCAGGCTGGATGTGGTTCTGGGCAACCTGATCTACTTGAAGATGTCCCTGCTGATTGCAGGGGGGTTGGAGTAGATGACCTGTGAGGGCCCCTTCCAACCCAACCAATTCTATGATTCTATAAAGTGAGTCTTTGACAGTCCGCTCTTTACTCCTCCCTGCTTCCTCCTTCAATCCACTTAAAACCCTCTCCTCACCCTTCTGCCCAGACTGTCCTCTTGGCACTTCAGATAATTACAGCCGCTTCTGCACAAAGCATTGCATTGAAGCAATGAGTCATCAACCGCAGCCATTAACAGCTGGCACATCTTCTAAACTCAAATATGCTGTCTTCATAAAAATCTCATAAATGTTTCAGAACTGGATCCCAAAAGCCTTCCTCAAGAAATTGAACACCCACCTACCTTGAAATGTGGACTGAATGTGTAGAGGAATGTTTCACCAGTACCATAGTAATGGTCACTAAACCTGAAGGGCTGTGTCGCGTATGCTCCAAATATCTGTCAGAATAAAATGGTTAAACTACTTCTGAGTGCAAAATTCAAGAGAAAAATCGCCAAACATTTCAAACTACTTTCTAAAGAACAATTGAGCTGGTGTTTCATGTTAGGAGAACCAGCTACTGGAGTACATCAGATGAGCAAATCTTTTGTATCCTGCAAGTTAAAAGCCAGATGAGAACAATGGCAACAGGAATGCCAACTCTAGGAAGTAGAGTTGCTCTACTAGGCCTCCACAGAGGCATTATTTGTTACAGCTTGTTACCTGAGATACCTAAAGAAGATACTGCCATAGGCACTATTAAAATAAGCACACACAGCAATTATGAAGCTGGTGGGATGTGTATGTCTATTACTGTATTGATATACTTTCCTGCCTGTAAGTTTAGTTTAAGCAGTAGAAAATACAAAAGAAAACACCAATGCCTTACTTTGGTATGATGTCATTTCACCATATGACTAGCACTTCATATTGATCACTTTTCATAATGTTGCCATTTCAGCCCAAATCCCTTAGAACAAGCACTCCTTACCTGGTTGTCCATATCCTTGATGACAAGGAGAACTGGACTATCGAGAGATGATGATTTACGGTAGAGAGTCTTCAGGCTCGTCCCGTGTTCCAGCGTACTGTACACAAGCCGCCATGGATATCCCTGCACTCGTGCAGGCAAGCTCCGGGCAAGCTGGACAATGAACAGGGGGAAACGGTTACATATTCAAGAAGTTGGGCGACAGGAGGTGCCCCAAACTAATCCCTTTCTGCAGGGGCTCCAAGCCAAAATACAGCTGTCAAGGGAACAGCTGATGCCAGCAGCTTCACATTACCACATGTATGCGGCCTTGCACTCTGAGCCCAAATGCCTGCATTCACATAGCCTTTGAAAGACTTGAAAACTAGCACCCCCTCTCTGAGCACTGAAAGACTTGCCAGTCCTCAATAACACAAATCAAACACAACACAACAAATCAAACCACAACACTAAGCTTTCCAGGTAAGCCAATGCTACAGAAAATGGGACCCTGCACAATGGCAGTACAACATACTAAGCACTTTATGAACTCTTAAAAAGCACTGGTATTGCCTCCAGGAGGCAGAATGTCCCACACTCAGCAGAGACAGCATCATAGCTAATAAGGACACTTGAAGTGTTTCTAGCCATACCTGCTCTATGTGCATATTCTCCAGAAGCGCGCTGTGATGCTTTAAGACAGGCAAAGTATCATCATCTTCTTCTTCATAGTTACTGCAAACGCTTTTTCGTCGTTTGGCTTCTTCGACAGTAATGATCTGAAGAAAAAGAACAAGTGTCCGACCTAAAGCATAGCTCTTACACTGTTAATCCTCTGTTGAAGCAAATTAATTTTAAACAACATACTCCTCAGCTGTCACACTGCGTGGAGCAAAACCACTGTATGGGATGATAATATCAAGCACAGGCAGTGTTAACCAAATGGGGAAAATCTTAATTGGCAAGGTGTCTTCGAGACAGCATGGACAGAATGTCTTCACACCCTGGTGACCTCCCAGAGCTGCAGAGTTCTTTGGGTTTAATAAACATTGAAGTAACAAGGTGACATCATGTGTTCAGCCTCAGACATACTTGGTTCCAGTCAGAAGGCTATAAAGTGCACCTACTTCTTCCGAGACACAATACACACATCTGAACTACATGTCTTATGGAAGTCTAAATGAGGACACAGAAGCTTCTTTGTTCCCTCTCATGCAGCTAGTTAAGTACATCAATTACTTTCTCAGGTGCTAATTCATGAGAATATAAGAAGGTTTAAAATTTCACTTTTTTATTTAAACAGCAGCTTTGTCCTGGTTTTCCTTACTGACTCAGACATGGCTTTGTGTTTATAAATTTAAACAAAATTAATATAGCAAAGAAGTAAAAATGTAAAGCAACTCTAACAGATATTTTGATTTCTTTCTTGTAGGAAATGTACTAAGTAAGATGATTTTGAGATCCACTTCACATGAGGTCCTGAAAATATCATCATTCTGAGAATCAAGGTCTTTATAAAATACATTCTTAGTTGAAAATGATCAAACAGCTCTCAGGAAATTTCTGTTTATTCCTTTGCCTAAGACATCATAAAGAGAGCACATTCAGCTTCCTCCCATTTCCATGCCTCTGGAACAACTTTTTACATTACAGCGTTGTACACAGATGCTTCAACCTCCCTGGGGATAATCCAAGGGGGAGAATTGGCATAACAAGAAGTACTGTGTGCAGTTCTGGTGTCCTCAGCATAAAAAGGACATGGAACTGTTAGAACAAGTCCAGAGGAGGCGACGAGGATGATGTCATTTCATGACACCTCCCGTATGAAGACAGATTGAGAAGATTGGGGCTGTTCAGCCTGGAGACCTCATAGCAGCCTTCCAGTATCTGAAGGGGGCTTATAAGGATGCTGGGGAGAAACTCTTCATTAGGGACTGCAGTGATAGCACAAGGGGTAATGGGTTCAAACTTAAACAGGGAAAGTTTAGATTGGATGTAAAGAGGAAGCTCTTTACTGTAAGGGTGGTGAGGCACTGGAATGGGTTGCTCACAGATGTTGTGAATGCTCCATCCCTGGCAGTGTTTAAGGCCAGGTTGGACGGAGCCTTGGGTGACATGGTTTAGTGTGAGGTGTCCCTGCCCATGGCAAGGGGGCTGGAACTAGATGATCTTGAGGTCCTTTCCAACCCTAACTATTCTATGATTCTATGAAGGTGAGTCCGTACAAATACTTCCAACATCACGTTTGTGTTTAATACTTTAAAACAAAGCACAGCCTTCTCTCCAGCAACTACAGGTAAGCCACATTACCTTTTCCCATAAAGCTGCATACAAAATGATGATGCGAGTCTGTACATTTAATGCTTGTTCATGAAAGGACTCAGCAACCTATAAGGTGCTAAGAGAGACAGGGGTCAAACTGAACCACATGTGGCACAGGCAGCACACAGGAGCCCAAACGCAGCATGAGGCAGGAGCTCCCAGGATAGAAGCACCCACAGCTGACCGCAGAGGGGAGGGAGCTGCCTCACCCCTCAATGGCAGTGGTCTGGGTGTCGTGGCTCCCAACAAGCTTCTGCTGGGGTGCTCAGCCTCCTAGCTGGCAGAGGGAACCACTTGGCACAACTGCAAAGCTGTTAACCCTCCAGTGCAGCAGCTCGGGATGCTTAATGAGTAATAGGAGTCAGCTCAGCACAGCAGTGGGAGATGAAATGAGGCCCACTGTGCCCAACAGCAGGCCTTTACCTGGGGCTTGGTGTCACCATAACAAATAAGAAGCAACAACAAGAGCTCAGAGATGAGGCTGAGGAGAAAGAAAAGGTGAAACAAGGAGGCCTAAATACAAACCAAACAGGAAACCTTAAACTGCCATCCTTCCATGAGCATACCACCACAGAGGTCTTATCTTGGAGCAGGAACCTCAAGATGTGGCTGCCAACACCTAGAGCTGGGCCCGGGGCAGCCACCCCAAGCAGGACCCACACACTGGCACCCCAACACACACAGTGAGGATAGGGAAGAGGGCAGGAACACAGGGCAAAATACAGCCTGCAGAAGCAATGTTGTTAGGTGCCCCTGTGCACCCACAAGGCAGGACAGGTATTCCTGCTGGTGGTACTGCAAGAGTACCACCTCCACAATAGCTGCATCCTGCGCCTCCAGCCCAGGCTCAGCAGGATCTGCTCCTGTGTCTTCTGAGCACTGCAGAGAATCCTGTGATGGAAAATTTTCCCATGGCTGATTTCAGGAAGGTTTGCACTGCAAAATTAGTTTTTTTTTGTTTTTTTTTTTTTTTTCTTTTTAAAAAGCAACAAACTGTTACAGGCCAATGGTCTTTCTTCTTTTATCCTTGTTCTTTTTCTACCTCCTGAATGGTCTGCCTTCCCTCCTCATCTCCCGGGACATTATTATATTTTTTTTTTCTTTTTTTTTTTTTTTGGTTAATGATCACCTTTTTTCATCTTAAATCAAAAGTATCCATCTTTCAAAGTTTATTTTCTAGGAAAAGTTTACCCCAAGGGGAAATGGTGGTGATGGTGAAGTATTACAGTAAATGAACCAACAACAGGTATCTGTAGCAAAATACGACCAAACTCACAGGCACAGGCAACCACAGAAAACATATTATTGGAATTGTGAATAGAAGTTGACTCCAAAGACAAACAAGTCCCCCTCTTCGCTGCATGGGTACCTGCTCAGCCCGTAACTGAAGCACACATTTGAATGAAGTTCAGAGTCAAAAGCTGCAAAAGAGGGACCCGCAAGATCAGGTATTTACAGACACACAAAAGCAGAGACAGATGAAAAAAGATCTAATACTACAGAAACTGGATCTACAAAATCCTGTAAAGATTTTATGGGACTGAGAAAGCAAGCTACCTAGGGTGGGAATACCCTGTAAAATTCATCTCAGTACAAAACACATTTTTTACCAGGACAGAAGTGCTGTATCAGATCCAGGCTGTTCAAACAGGGACACAGTTCAACATACCTCCACAAAAGGTTCCTCCTGGTCAGATCCGGCATAGTAAAAAATTTGAGTATTCAAAGGCATTTGTTTCCATTTCATCATCTAAGTTTATTTTGCAGTATCCACTGCACTTCCCTGCTCTAATGGTAAGAGCTCTTGCCCACAAGCACAACAGATGGCTACTGCCCATGGCACGCTGTGATAAAATTGCTTAATGCTTCTCTACAGTCACACTTTCTGTTTCCTCACACTTTCTGTTTCCCCACAAGGAAAAATGAAACTTCCACATTAAGCATGCCCAAATTTGCACTTCGATAAGGATATCCTGGCAGACCTACTTTATATTTGTAAAGCCTGAATATCTCACAAATAAAAGAGACACGCCTTTGGAAGCAGTTTTCAGGAAATTCTTCTCCCAATACATATTTGAATAAAACAATGAGAGACAAGCTCCCATTGTGCCCAGACGTCTCCCAGCTCTGTTCTTTCAAACACTAGCTTTCATTTTGGCTTTAGGAAAACGGCATGAAATTATGACCGGAACAGTGAAATCTAGTGCAATATCTGACTGCATGCAGCTCTGAGCAAAACAATGCAGTGTAGTATATGACTGCACTCAACTCTGTGCCCAGCAAGGAAGACTCTTTTTTTCCATCTTGCAGTTCACAAAGCACCAACATTAAGAAACTATAGAGCTGTAAAATAACAGCTATTTAGGATTAGAGATGATATTGCTAAATTTTAAATTGCAAGCTCCAGTCCCAAGCTCTGTTTCTGAATGGGACAACACACCTTGAAGGTAGAAATTCTAAAAAAAAAAAAAACAAAAACAAAAACAAAAACAACAACAAAAAAAAAAAACCAAAAAAAACCAAAAACAAACAAAAAAAAAAAACCCAAAAATAAAACCCCAAAACAACACCTTCCCCCCAAAAAAAACCCCAAACAATAAACCCCCCCCCCAAAAACGTAGTAGAACCTTAAAGACAAGTTTATGTTTAAGAGCTTTTCTTAATTCATCGCCAAGATATTCCTCATTTTGGGATTTACCTTTTCTTTTTTTTAATTTATCCCATAATCCTTAGCGCAGCGAGTGCTTCAGCATTCAGAAGTACCATTAAAAAAATGGGTGCAAGCTTATTTGCCTTAGAAACTAGGCTTTGTATGCTCAAGAGACAGAGAGATAAACATAGGCATGCCAACTAGTTAAAACAGATTGCAAAAGCCCCCATATGAAAAAGCCAAAGTCCAAGGATAAAATTTATCCATCTTAAACCAACATTCAAATGGTATTGCTGCGTGTACCTGAGAAGCAAGGGTCTGGCACATGACCACATACCAATCCATTCCAACCAGCACACATATCTGTGTTGGTATTTATGTGTACATACACATTTTGGAGATTTTGCTTGTAGCACATATAAGCGTGAATTCAGCAACAATGACAACACCTGTATAGTTTTGCAGAAGGCTAACATCACGCAACCAGAACATTTACACAATTTCAGCTGGTTTGATGCCAGAGAGCTCCCTGCTCTTTCTAGAGAGAGAAGAAAGGAAGTCTGAAAGAATACAAGTACATTTGTGAGACAGAAGTGTTGAGAAGACTTCTACCTGAAGCAGCAAGCATTATAAATGGCATAATCATCATCAAAAGAACAAGTGCCTAGATTCTTAACAGAGGATCCACACTTGATATGCACATGCTTCATGTAAAGGCAGAAAGCACTCACCTCCCAGCTTTTAGTAGTGGGTTCACTGAAGAAATTGTCTATCATGTCAAGCTCCTCCTTTTCTACCACGACAAAACCTTGCTCTTTGGCGTCTTTCCCATATATTTCTGGTGACCACTGAACAAAAAATGTGTACAGGTGGTCCACCCTATAAAGAAAAGAGGAGACAACCATTGTTCAGTGGTCCATGAACACAGCATTATCATGTAGTACAGGAGTTCTGCCCAATGACAAAAGAAGGGACAACTATACAAATGGGATACCTGTGGACTTCTAGCCTCACATACTATAAAATGCAACAGCTCCCTCCACCTGGCAGCCAGAAGCACTTCAAAGTTTCTCTGCTTTCACTCCCCACAATGTATTTTTCTTCTCCCTTTGCTCTACACGCAGCCAAAGCATCATGGTGAAACCGGGTGGCTTGTCCAGTCCCATACAGTTCGTATTAAGAAGTCAAACTGATTGGTCATGCTCACAAAAACCAAGTCCATAAAACCTCACTTCAATTGTTTAGTTTGACCTCCTGCATAAAACAAGCCATATCACCAGTAGTCTACACCACATTTCTAAAAGTTAGAGAGACTAACCACAGAACAATTCTTCATTCTGTTAGCATTATGAAAAAGAGCAGTTACTGACAGCTTTGCTAATGATATAGTACCAGCAGTGTATGCACTTCCATAAACATAGTCAGCTCTCTATAACTGTCTTTCATGAGATATTCTTTGACAGCATCCATAACAAATGGTGAAACAATTTCTATAGAAGGTATTTATGTAGTATATTAAAATTAAAAAGAACACATGCAATTTCAAATAGGAATATAATGGTAGAACTGCTGCACAAGAAGTTGAAATGCCAGCAAAAAAATCAAACCCTAATTAAAGAGGGAAGACAGAAAGACAGTAAATACGTGTGACACTGGATCTTTCTCCAGTTATTCACCAGATACTTTGCTCCACTCCAGTTACACAAGCTGGCATTTGCTTTTTCTGAACTTCCTGATGCTTCTACCAGCCTATTCCACTGTGTTGATGTCCACCAGAACAGCAGCCCTGCCCTCCAATATATGAACACTCCCCAAATTTGGTGTCATCCCCCAAAATGACAACTATGTTGTCTTGTCACAATGTCCATGTCACTGATGAAGGCATTAAAAAGTATCAATCCCCAAGGAATACCACTTGCACCTGGCTGCCACTCAGACTAGCTATCAACCCTCTGAGCCCAATGGTCCAGTTTCATCCACCCAGCAGTCTACCTAAGTCGCATCTTTCCAATTTGGCCCTAAGGACATGATGGGCAATTGTGTTGAAAGCCTAAGGTCACAGTAAAACACCAATCCTCTGCTCTCTCCTTGTTCACAGATCTGGCCATCTTAAACAGAAAACTTATTTGGCTCATAGAAAAATGATTTGCCTTTAGTAAATTTTCTCCAGCTGTTCCTGATCACTTCTTGCCCTCCATGTGCTTGGAAATGGACCTGCTTCATACTCTTCTAAGGACTGAGGCAAAGCTGACTGCCCTGTGCTCCCAGATACTCCTCAGTTTTTCTGAAGACAGTTGCAGCATTTGTCTCTCCAATTATTAAGGACATCTCCCAGTGATCATAACCTTTCAAAAGATGATAGAAAGCAGCCTTGCAATAACATCAACCAACTTCCTCAGTACACTCAGAATATTTCCTGTCAGGTCCCACTGACCTGCATATGCTCAGTTTATTTAAGTAGTCCATAACTAAGTTTTCCCCTGCAACAGACAGATGCTAAATAAATCCAGACCCTGCAGATTTACAAAGCAGCAGCACAAAATGAGAAATAGGTGACTGCAGAAGTGAGGTCATTCTCAGAGGGGATGCAGAGCATCCTGCTCTGTTAATAAAATTGTAGCATTATGCTATAGTGGTGTTTTCAAGCTATGAAATGGAAAAAATTGGAGACAATTTTTAAAACTGAAAGCCCCCTGCTTGAGGAACTCTCTTACAGTCAACTTGACAGCTGTGAGGAAACGTATCCTAGAACTCAATAGCTGTTTTGGTGATCACGTTTATTAGTGTGGTGTGCACTAACAGAGAAACATCAGTAAAACAGAAAGTACGTACAAAGGAGCAACTTCAGAAACCTACAGCTATTCACTCCAGAAATAAAGCAGTCAGGACAAAAAGATGGTAACAGAGAACTTTTTAAAATAAAAAGAAAACACAAAAACCAACCCAGGAGATACAAATCAAAAGATGGAACACTGATTCAAGAGAGCTTTGCCCCTCCAGCTGTAGCCAAATTAAAATAAAAGTGTATATACTCACAAAAATGTTCACAGTTAACACACACAGATGGCACAAAACAAATGTAGGAAAAAAAAAAAAGGTTTATAGTGAATGATATACATTCGGTAGAAAACTAATTTTGGAGAGTAAAAAACATGACAAATATCATGACAACAAAGTGATAAAATCAGTGTAACACTGATTTTGAGGAGTATTTATTCCACTGCATTGCTTAGCAAATTGGGCACAATCAGTTGTGTGTGTGAATGTATCCAAACACAGGAGCACACACTGAAGAACACTGAGCAGAGGCATCCTGCATCACTTGTCAGGATGGGACTTTACCCTTGGCAGGAGAACCCTCAAGACCTGGGATAAGAGCTCTGAATTTTGGAGCAGGAGCTCTGCACCACCATGCTGATGACAATATGTAGTGCAATTCCTGAGTGTACCAAGAAGGTAATATTCAGAGGAAGGAATGAGATTGTGTTTAGTTTGGTGGTTGACACTTTGGTGACCACTGCTGGAACACTCTGCCCATCTATGGTGCACCATTCCCAAGTCATCTCAAGTGTTTCAGCTTAGAGATGCAAACTCAACTGGCATACAGCAAGAGGCAAAAAGAACTATTCATCTTACAGGAACAATATTCTGTAACAGCCTACAGTAAGAGGAGATAATAAGATACAGCCAAAACCAGGAACCAGAAGCCAGGAAAATTAAAGTAGGTATATAGTGTATTGAAAAGAGCAAAACCAATTATTGATAAAATGCACAGACAACTTTTGTCAAGTTACAGCTAATTCTTGAGGGCAAACTGTAAATTCTTTTTCTTCTAAAAGACAGACTTTAATTTAGGAGGTCCCAAACTGACATCATCACCACAACCATTTCTGTTGATAAGCAACAGTACCTGACTTCTTTGAGGGCAGAGGCAAACCAGTTTTCCATAAATTGATGTCTCCAGCTCAGTCACAGGTGGGAGGGGGGCTACTTCCACATT
>JAOEHX010032284.1:23293-45630 GCA_025448015.1 Bolborhynchus lineola | reverse complement strand
GAGCCAGTAAGTCAGCATTGTGATGAGTGTCTATTAATCCTAAACAATGAAGGCTTATCACAAATACAACTACACACACTCTGGTCAGATCTGTTGTTATCTCAACCCTCCGCGCCCCACGCTGGGCACCAAAAAGAACTGTCGTGGTGTAAGTCCAGCCACAACTCACGCAGTTCTCTCACTCCCCCTTCTTCCACCTGCGCCCCCAACCCCCAGAGGTGGATGGGGAAGAGAATGAAAAGAATGGAACTCCCTTAGGTTGAGATAAGCACAGTCAGTCTGGTACGACACAAACCACCGCTGCTACCACCAATAATGGTAATGATAAGGGAAACAAGCGAAGAGAATACAGCCACGCTCCTCCCACTGACCCATACCCAGCCCAACCCAGCACTGATCTAACCCTTCCAGATAACATCCTGGCCATGACGTGCTGTGGTATGGATACCTCTTTGGTCAGTTTGGGTCAGATGTCCTGTCTCTGCTTCCTCCCGGCTTCCCCTCCTCCCTGGCAGATCATGAGACTCACAAAGTCCTTGGCCAGAGTAAACATTACTGAGCAGCAACTGAACCATCGGTGTTATCAGCACTGCTCCCAGGCTGAAAGTCAAAAAACACAGCACTGCACCAGTTACTAAAGAGAAAGAATGACTGCTACTGCTGATCCCAGGGCATCACGTTCAATGTGTGTCCTTTTGCACTGATGCCTATTTTCAGCTTAATTCATTCTAATTTGTTCTATTGAATGTTTGGAATAAAAACATTTCTGAGGCAGTGGTCAGAATCACCCCTGATACTGCTCCAGACAAAGACAGAGCCTAAAGCAGAGAACACTTGAGATCCACAGTAAAGGCATAGTCAACATTCCAAAAATGGACAAAGTGACAATTATTGAAAAAAGTAATGAAAAATAATTCAGTGAAATGATAAAGAATATACGATCTCTGCCTGCTCTGTAACTTACTCTGGATTTGAAGGAAACATTTCTAGTGTTGCTGAATGCTGGCATTGAAAAAATGGGTAATGAGGGAAGCGCAATGCTGACATTAGCTTCCTTTATCAATACATGATCAATTAGTTCAGTAGAAAAATGCCTTCTAATGTGTTTCCCACGTGTTCTGTTTATAATATTAAAACTGAGGCAATGTCAAAAATTGAAGTGTCAAAAATGTTGCATGAGATCACATAAGGAGTAATTAGCTTAGGCATCTACTGCAATATGTAATGCTCTATGGTATACAAGAGCAAAGTGCTACTATGATTATTGCTAGGAACAACACATTTTCAAACACAAGCTCCCCAAAGGCTTGTAATTCCCATTCAGCTTCTCACATTCCAGGTCAGTGAGTTAGCACAGCAAAGTATAGCTGAAGGAAATAAGCACCATGGTTTTACAGAACAGTCCAACTTTTGATTCTTCTAGATTTTGTCCAAACTAAATCATGGTTTTCCTCATTTTCAGGTGTTTATCATTAGAAGAGTGAGTTCCAAAATGCTTTCAAAGCATTAAATGTAGATTCTGTTTAAACATTTCATTGCACATACTTATGCACAAAGATTTGATGAGGGGAAGGTAAAAAGATCCCCAAGGTTAACTCTAAATCTCAAAGAATATATACCCAAATTAAAGCTCAGTATTATTCCACTGGTAAGGCTGTTCTGTAGAATCACATGGACTTCAATACAAGGTAGTCAATTGTCATAATTAGCATCTACTGCATTAAGAAAAATGCAGGAAAAAAAATTACTGCCCTTTTTCTAATGATTCCATAGAAGCTCGGACTCAAATATTAGTTATTCCGCTGCAAATTAGAAGCACACTAAGCATATCAGAGGAACTGGCAATAAAATCTGGCCTACATATGTTAGACAATTGCTAATAATCTTGCACTGCAAAGCCCAAGTTTTTTCCTCAGTAACTCTGTCAATGTAAAACAACGTGTTCTTTGCACAGCAGAACTAATGAGTCCTGCTTCCCTGCAATTTGATGTCCTGCCTGTCTCACTTCTCCACATCGTAACACGGCGTGGAGCCATTGCAGTGTGGCGCACCATGACACGGACTCAAATCCCACTTTATTCCAGCCAAGCCCTTTTTATCCCCTTGTTCGATGATACTTTCCCAACCTGCCCAAGCAGCCACATGCAATCTCATCAGCCCCTGTAAGAATCCCCAGGTAAACAGTAGAATCACAAGGCTGAGCAACAGCTTCATCCTGCCCCCCCCCCCCATCCTCTCCCAACCTCCCCATCATCTGGTTCCAATGGACTCCCCTCCACAACATCCTGGTCCAGCCCCCCCCAAGGCTCGCATGTTTACCTTTCCTGTCTTTCAACATCCCAGGCTGTTTTTCATGCAAATCCTATTGCCTTCATTCCCCACATCTCTTCCTTATTTGTTTTGTATACCTGCTATCAACACCTGCTGTAGATGACCCTGGTTGAGCAGGGGATTTGGACTAGATCATATCTCCAACATATGCCAACCACAGGCTGCTTGGCCTGCCCTTCCCTCCTGGATGGCCCCCAGGTAACAGGAGTGGCCATCCCTCACATCAAGGTCTGGCATGGCATGTGCCCCCACCACTCAACGCCTGCTGGGTTGCAGCCAACAGCGGAGCTAAAGGTTCTTCTTGGTGGCGAACACAGAGGCCAACCCAGTCTTGCCCTTGACTGTGGTAGGAGGCATTTGGCCAACTTCAATCCTTGCATCTCATTGTCAATGCAGAGTTCCACCTGCCTCATCCAGTAACAAGTCACTACTATGGCAAAGCACATACAGATTTACATTACCATTAGGATGCAGCAGCGTGTAGAAGATGCTCATGGCAGAAGGGGACCAGCCAAAGAAAATTTCCCACCAGTGATGCTCTCCCACCCTCTTAATTCGTTCCATTACCTTCTTTATAACACTACTACCGCATTACAATCTTTTTAGCTTTTGCCTTAGCACCTTCTAGCAGCTGCTACAAACTTGTATGCTCTAACATCTCTTTTACAAGTGACAAATCCATGCAAGGTGTAGTTTCTTATTAGCAACCGGCTACTAAATACAGGTGGTTTTATACATAAACTCACAGCCTCTAATAATAGCTAGGTTACAATCACACATATTAAAGTTGTTACTTTTCAGTTGCCCTCAAGTGATGCTTTGCAATCATTTGTTTTTCTCTCATTCTGCTCGGGGTATTCACAGTCAGCTCCTGCAGCTGAGGCACTGTGTTCTTCCACCAGTCTGTCCATGGGAAGACTTGACAGACTTTGCAGGCAGCCACCATGAACCTGTAAGCAGGACACAAATATACCCCCTCCCCCAGGTTATCAGTTCTTGAGAAGACAGGTTAAAGTGTTTCCTTAAAGCAGAAGCATTCTGATGCAAAAGGAATGTAAAGCAGCTCCCAAAATAAACTGCACAGTATTAACAGTCAAGGAGTTTGCTGTGCCATTACCCGCAGTTAAAGGGCCAGGCAGGCTGGAAACGCAGGAGCTGCGCTGGCTCCTTCCTTCTTCACATCTGCATCGTCCCGGGTTTGTCCTCTTCTGCCACCCCGACGCTGCTTGGGTGGTGGCTGACAACGCTTGTGGCTGCGCTCCCCCTCTCGCGTTTTCAGTTCGCAGTTCTCGTTTCAACCGATCCGATCCTCCAAATCCTGGATTCACCCCCAGGTTACTTCAAGCACACTGAACACGGCTCCTCCCATGCGCCCAGCGTGTTGCAGGCGCTCTTTAGGCTTTGTCTGTGGTGTGTCTCTACAAACTGCCCCAATACTTCAAAAGATCGAGGCTTTTCTTTTTTTCACTCCATGGCTCCGTGTCCATCCTGGCCGTGCCACCGGTGGAGCACTGGAAGCCGAACCGGAGGGCAGCTTCCTTTCAACATGGTTATCAAACAACTAAAGGGGCCTCAGTGCCTTTTTACGTCCCCCGTTACAAACTTTTACGCGAACCCGACAGTAAGAAATACACAAAACATCATCTGCCCTCAAAGCACACACACACACACACGATCCCACAAGCACACTCCACACAATTACAGTATTTGAAACACCAAATCCAGACCACCATTCCCCCCACTACACGGCCTCACGTTCAGAACGTGGCTCAAGGACCCTGTGAAGACGATCAGGAGAGCAGCTCCGAGCAGCATCATCGCAGTGCGAGGCGGCAGGCTCAACCGCAGCGGGCGTCCCCGGGGAGGCAACGTTGACCTGGGTGGTATGAGGTTCTACCCCCCCACATCGCATGAGGCTCGGGCTTTTATACTGACCAAAATGCACACTCATTCCGACGCGGGGGGCCAGCCTACGTCGGAAGAAGTGGCCCGCAGTATCTAGAAACGTCTCCAAGGGTCAACAGAAAGATTCACATATTTGTATTTGCCAACTTCTGGTACATGAGTATCACAGAGTGTATCAAATGAGTTGTATATTGGGTCCCAAGTCCATGGTCCGTCACCGGTCGCCTGGTACCTTTGATAAGAGCATACGGGAGCATACCGCGGGTCTTGATCCGGCACATACACCACCGGGAAAGCGCACAGTACATCTGCATCCCCCCCACCCCGCCTCGCTTCTCCCTTTACAGCTGCCCATTTATCATAAAGATCTGGGAGATATAAATGAAGCTCCTTTTCCGGATCAGCAGGCACCGGGGCAAAAGGACCATCCAGGTCAGCATCAGAATTATCAGACGGCAGAACCACACGAGCAGCAACAGCAGACTGACTTCTCGATCTCAGTGCAGTCCTGCAAAGAGGGTGGTGGTTAAGGGAGCCGAAGGTGCCGCTTCTGCCCCCTGTGCTCGTGAGCCGACATGAACTTTTAAAAGTCTCAGAAACAGTTCGCCAAAGCCTCAATTAAGTTGCGGCAACTCTTATTTTTTGTAGCACAGTCCCCAGATTAAGACCAATTTCACTGATTTCACCCCAAATCTCCAGGCTATAAATATTAGCAGTATTAATAGATGGATCGGCTTTTGATGCCTAAAGAAGGCTCCGTTGCAGTTCTTCCTCGTCAACCTTTTTCCCGTACTGTTTAATAGCAAAAACTTCTAGAACAGTTCTTTGCTGTTTTGTTAAAGCACTCCCCGTAGTTCTCAGCCGCTTACCCCGTCCTGCGAGAGGCAACCCCGGGGGTCTGAATTCGCTTCCTCGCAGCGTACATCCTCGCCTCCTTTCAGCATGCAGTTCGGCTGAGCCCCGCCACCGGATCGACGACCGTCGGCCTTTCGAGCCCCACGTGGTGGGCACCATTTGTGGCGTAGCACAACACGAACTCAAGAGGAGGGAGAGACTCAACTCCGAGTTTATTCCATCCAAGCCCTTTTTATCCCCTTGTTCGGTACTTTCCCAACCTGCACAAGCAGCCACGTTCAATCTCATTGGCCCCTGTAAGAATCCCCACGTAGACAGTCCAATCACAATGCTGAGCACGCATTGTCCGCACGGCAACAGCTTCACCCCGCAGTCTAAGACCGTCTCGCAACCCCCCCATCGTCTGGTTCCAGCTGGGGCTCCCGCCACAACATCGCTGCCCAGCCCCCGAGGCTTGCCTGTTTACCTTTCTTGTCTTTCAACATTCCAACTTACCGCCCTGAGGCTTGTTAAGTACCAAGGCCTCAGAGCTCATTCCCAGGCTGTTTTTCAATGCAAATCCTATCGCTTTCACTCCCCACATCCCAATATAACTTCTTTTCTGTACTGCCACCGAGGTCCAAACGTACCCTGAATCCTCCACCCCCCAAGGACCGTTCATGCCGTGGTCCCTCATTAACTCAGCTGGTTGGACATGGTTTGGGTTGGAAAGGACCTAAAAATCATCCTGTTCCAGCTCCCTGCCAAGGGACACCTCACAATACACCATGTTGCCCGAGGCTCCCGACCTTGAACGCTGCCAGGAATGGGGACATTTACCTTGGGCAGCCTGTTCCAGTGCCTCGCCACCCTCACAGTCAAGAACTGAATTTGTCCTTTTGCTGAAATCAAGCCTTTCTTTTCCATCTGTTGCCTATGGAATTTCATGATTTTAGACCTCACCAGCCTCTCAAATTTGCCAATGGGTTTTAAAGTTACTAGAAGAGCACAGAAAGCAGGGCAGTTGTGTAAGCCCTGCTTATATTTTGGGTTACTCAGACTTAAAGTGCTGGAAACTCAACATTTCAGCAGATTTTGAACTCTAAAATGCCTGTTTTATGGTTATCAAACCATAGTTTTTACTTAGCTAGGATCAACTCTTACTCACATAGAAGTGTCACGATGAAACTACCAGCTTGGATGACACTGGGGATTGAAATATGGGCCTCTATTTTTGATACAGGTCATGTTTTGTAAGTGTTCTTTGGATTAGATTTTCACCCTCTCTTTATTACAAAAAATTGAAGACCCAAACCCAACTGCTTAATTTTGAGTCCTGTAATATGTGTTATGGGGTTGCTTGCACTGTATTATTTCCCTGGGCTGTCCATACTGAAAGGAGGAGGCACAAAAGCACAAAATGTTATCAGTTCTAAGTAAGGTTAAGTCTGATGGCTTTGTAATGGGGGTGCTTGAAGGGAGTTTAGGTCCTTAGGACCTCAGTACAAAAAGTGTAAGAAGAATAAAATGGAAAAACAGGACCTGGGGATGGGCACAGTTAAACTGGCTGATGGGTGGAGGGGCACGATGATTGCTATGTTAATGAACCCATTAAGTTGGTGTAAACATCTACTGGGGAGTATCCTGGACTAGCAGATGTCCAGGATGGGAGCAGTTAAACTGTCTGGTAAATAGAGGGACAAGATGATTCCTATGTTTGTTATGTTAATTAAGCTGGTGCTTCAAAGACTGCCAGCGGTCAGGAAGATTGTTGGAAGAAGTAAATGACTCTCAAAGACCGCCATCAAATTTTGTATGGATGCGGGAAACTTTCTGGAAAATGGTGGAATTCATGTGTAGCCTCATGTATGCCCAAGCGACTCTATAAGGATGGCCTGGGTGGCAATACAGGAGGCACGTTAGGAGGGGCTATCCCCCGTGCCTCCCGGCGCCGCAATAAAGAATACCTGCTTGCCAACTGGAAAACTTCGTTGGCGAGTTTGTTCCTGGAGTTTTCTCCGAATCAATACCTAAAGAAATATCATATGAAGAGGACTTTCAGCTTACAATGAACTCCCACCATGGGTCACTCAATCAGTGCATCTCCAGTTACTTGCTAAGGGCAGGCTTAGGCTCACTTTCCAAAATACAACATATGTTTAACCAGGTTCAAGGGTATGATCTGATAATTGTCCCTGATTGGAGAGGGCTCACAACTGCTGTCATATGGAAAGCAAGTAATGTTTATAGGCCTTGAGATGTTAACATGCAAACTGGAGTTCTTAACTTCCAGGGGAGCTTCTAAGAAACTTTCTGGTTTCTTCAACTTTGATTATGAAAATCATGCTTATCCATTAATTGTAATTAATAATTACTAATATTTGTAAGTTACTTTAGGAAAAGAAAAACAGTAATTTACTGAACTTCATTCATCCAGAATTACAGAAAATACTTGAAAACTAGAAATAACAAGCTTGGAAAACAAGCACAGTACAGTTACTTGGAGCAATTCGACAAGTTTCTTTCCAGGAAAGGCACAATTATTCTGTGTTAAATTTTGTCTTACCAGAAAGCACTATAGGAATTTTTCTATTATTATTTTGTATTATTTTTTACAAGACCTTTCAATGTGCTAAATTTTTTCCTCAACAGTGTGTTACTCCAGGATAAGGAGTCTTTGAAAACAATTCTTTGATTTGTATAATAAACAATATGACCTTTAAAAATCTACAAAATATAAATGAGCTTTAGTTGTCAAAGCTATTGTTGTAGCAGTCCTATGGGGTTTGGTATGTTGTACTGCATTCTAGCACATATTCCCTAAATTAGTACTTTCAGGGTATCCAGTGCATGGGTAAGTACATGTTTAATGAAGACACAACGTTTTCCTGTTCTCTGTTTCCTGCCCCTGCAAGTAAAAATGCCATGATGCACACTGTGGCATTTTAGGACATTACTTTCTTAAGCTTCATTTGCTGTCTCTCCAGAATAATTCCTCCTCTATTACCTAAATGAGTAAAGCACCAAAAAAAGACTGATGGCTTTGAGTGAAGCTTTTCAGTTATTTTGATTCTGAGAAACTAAATACAATTTTCAAATTCATCTTTGTTCCGTTTAAAAAGACATATAACTACAATCAGAAGGCATTAAGGCTTGTGTTTTTCTTTTTTGATCAAACTTTGACCGTGAGGGTGGAATTTATTGCACTAGGTCTTAGGCATTTAAAAATTAGACACTAAAATCTGAACTCAGTGTAGGCAGATGTTCATTCATAGTCAATAAATGGAATAGATTCTTTCAAGGGTGACTCATCTGGCCTGAGTTACCTATTTCAGGCTGAAAAGTTTCTTGGGTACCTATTTTTCTCCACTGACTGCAAAGAGACCTGCTCAGTCTTATGTCAGACTTTTAAACGCTAGATTACTCCTGCATCTCATCCCCTAGATTTGTCTTTAAGAAGTTACTTCGCTGGCTCAGCTTCTCTAAATTTCAGGGTGGGAATTTCAAAAGTTCTGATTGACTTCAGAATGATGATGGTAGAAAATCTTCTGCTGTTTTCAGCAAAGAAATGTCAGGTAATTGGTAAGAATATCTTCATCAATGATATACATAGTGCACCCACAAGAAGTTTGCTGGTGACACCAAGCTGAGTGGTGGCATCAGTTCCCTAGAGGGAAGGGATAACATCCAGAGGGACCTTGATAGCTTTGAGAAGTGGACGTAAGGAAGTTCGGAAAGGCCAAGTGTAAGGTCCTGCACCTGTGTGAGGGCAATCCCCGTTATCAATATAGTCTTGGGGATAAATGGATGGAGAACAGCCCCATGGAGAACAGCCCCATGGAGAAAGACTGAGGAGTACTGGTGAATGAAAAAACTGGACATTAGACAGCAATGTGCATTTGCAGCCCAGAAAGCATGAAGCATCCTAGTATATGCACCAAAAAGAAATGTGGTCAGTAGATTGAGGGAGGTTATTCTGGCCCTCTGCTCCACTCTCATGAGACCCCATCTGGAACCCCATGCACAAGAAACACATAGACCTCAGCACAAGAAACACAAGGACCTGTTGGACTGAGTCCAGAGGGGGACCACAAAGATAATCAGAGTGCTGAAAGACCTTTCTTATAAAGAAAGGCTGAGAGAGTTGGAGTTGTTCAGGCTGGAAAAGAAAAGGCTCCAGGGAGATCTTATTTTGGCCTTTCTGTATTTAAATGGGTATTATGAGAAGGACAGAAAGGGTTTTTTTACCAAGGCCTGTAGAGACAGGACAGGGCCAGTGGCTTTAAACTGAAAGGGAGTAGATTTAGACTGAATATAAGGAGGAAATGTTTTGCAATTAGGATAGTGAGACAATGGAAAGTTTGCTCAGCAGAGTTGTGGATGACCCATCATGGCCAAGGTCAGGTTGGATGGGGTTTTGAGCAGCCTGATCTAGTGAAAGATATCCCTGATTATGGCAAGGGGGTTGCACTTGATGATTGTTAAGTGTTCTTTCCAAATGAAAGCATTCTGTGAATCCATGATTCTCCAAATTTCTTTGACATCTGTCATATGAAGATGAGCAGTGGCTTTCACTCATTTTGGAAAAGAAACAAATTCTAAGGATTCTCTGCTTACTTCACTTTATCCAACCCTGCAAACACCACAAGTCAAGCTGCATTTTCAGGTGAGGTCCCATGTTGCCACATTTGAACATGATAGAAGTTATCTTACTGTAGATAGGCCTGTATTTTTGTATTTAGAAGCAAGATACTTGAGAGACATTGAATTTAGAAGGCTCTTCAAAGGGATCTAATGAAGTGTGGCCATCCAATCCACCGAAACATTTAGGTAGCAACATTAGATTAAATTAATCCTACATTGTTCCAGTCTTTTCTACAGACCTTAAAGGATATTAAGGCAGTAGTGAAAATTGTACTGCCCTCAAATCAGATTTCTTAAGATTGGCTTATAAACAGGTCTTCAGTGTGGTTAATGAGGAGAGGGAGAGGAAGTGTATACTCCTCCATCATTTTATTTCCAGGTTGTTAGTATTTCTCTTCACCTCAGCATGGGGAAGCATTTGAGGCATCAGACTACCTCTTGTCACCACGTTGATCACTCTTTCTTCTCCAGATATTCAGTTGAGTCTCCTTCGGTTCATATCCCCAAACCACATTTGTGTAATGCCTGAGTAATAAAAGTCAGCAGAATGCCTAGATGGAATTTCATCCATTTGCATTATCGTTGAGAAAGACATTACTATTCCCCTATCAAAAATATCCATCAACCTAATTACATCCCTTTTCTTCAGAAGGTTTTAAAGTAAGGTACCTAAGTATGATAGGCAATGTAGAGTTATTATTTAATGACCATAGGGGAGATATATTTTGATTCATTTTCTTATGTGTTAAAAATTTATGGCAAACATAAAACCCTGTTACAGCAGCTGGATCATTTGTAATGGTCATAATTTTATTTAAATCATATATAGATAAAGCATTATGTACATTTTAAAGCATTATGCTATTATGAACCACTTGGGCCGACAGTGTGGTAGGTTGGTAATAACATAAATGATAAGCATAATTTCAGCTGAAAAATAGGTGAACTCTGAAACTTGGAATCTAAAACTGGGTTTTTTTAGCTTTTTTATGTAAGTTTTTTACCAATTGTAATACTCTCTCTAGAAATGTCTGCATTTTCCAGTTTAGCTTGGGATTTTTGAAACTGATTTTGCCTTTGGCTTTGCAATATGACCTTGTGCCTGGTTCTTTCCCTCCCTGTTTTGTTTCCCTCATCATTTAAGACTGAAGAAGGAAATGAAGGCCAATAAGCAATGGGAAACAAGCAAACGAGATGCAAAAAAGACAGGGACAGGTTTTAAGAGAGCATAGATCATCTGAGATCAGCACATCTGATTCACTCCAGACCAGAGGAATGTTTGTACGTCAAAGTGGAATTGCAATGCTGCTATCCACTTTGTGGGCATCCTAACAAATTTTAAACTAAACCCACTTGCTGTCTGCTCAGTTGGATGCTATTTGAATAAATCCTTCTCTGTTGTAAAACATTGGTCCAGGATGGTGAAAGGAAAAGTCTGAAATAATTTTAAAGTGTAAAAGACGTTGATCTTGGAATTTTCCTCTAAATAGAGATGGTGGATTTGCTTCCCTCTAAAAGTGCCAGTTTAATAGCTCAGTGCTGGTTAAATCATTGATATTAATGCCTGCTGTTTTGTTAGAGAATTGCAGTTCCAAATATTTTTTTATGCCTGGTATCTAAAAAGAAAGTAAAGCAGAGAATGCAGAAAGTTTTACAAATTTTCTTCTCAAAATGCTTAAATTCCCATTTTAAAATAACCAGCTGCTAGTATAGATGAAAGGGAAATAAACACATACAAAGAAACTCTCTCTTATCAGTCAAATCTGTCAGGGTTTACAGGGGAGCTATATCACTGTCGAAACCTTATTCTCCTCTTCCTTCAAATTCGTCATTGGCCCTCTGTGCTTAGAAAGTTCTTCCTCTTTGCAGACTCTCTTGCAAAACCTGGGGTTTAGTTCCTGAGCCTTGACTGATATGAAGGGACATGATAAACTTTTTTCCATGTCCATCTTTACCAGGTGAGGGTGAGGCACATATTGTTAGTGTTTTTCAAATACACTCTCTGAAATCTGCCTCAGTGTTTTCATATGGGAAACATCTGCCAGTTACCACTACTGGAAGATAGAGGAAGCTTATACTGAAAGAAATGAGAGTCGTTAAGGGCAGGAACCAGTGGATCTGAGTGGGAAGTAGTTTAACAGGTCATAAATTGGCAATTTCCATATGTTTATGAATGCATATATGTGTTGGCTAGTAAGCATTTGACTTATCTAATTCAGGCTGGGGCAAAGTATTGTCTTCCCTTATGAACTGTATAGGGTAATTCTGTACTGCCATGCAAACTGGCACATTTACTTCAACTTTGTGAAAGAAATAATAAGTTTACAATATAGTCCTAAAATGTCTCTTTTTTCTGTGAGAGACAAGGGAAGTAAGGTAGAGATGATCTATGATACATGTTATAAAAGTAAATTATCACCACAAATGTCTTCTCCCAACTTCTTTTATTTTTAGATGGAAAATCACACCCTTCACTTACTTCATTCTTCTGCTGGATGATATTTTGCAGGTGAAGGATTTTTTTTTTTCTTTGGGGATTATCCCAAGATGAATGCTTGGGATATTTTTCTTTTTTTATATTTGTGTTATTTTATTATAAGCTTCCTTCGGGAACACTGCATCTCTACTAGCTAGATGTTTTATGTAAGACCGATAGCAGGGCTACTTCTCTGTGACTCATGAAAGATTTTTGTGTTAGGGCTGAAATTTATTTTGAGGATAATTTTTTGAAAAATAATATTTCAGCATAAATTAGATGGAATTACCTGAAATAACTTTGGCAAGTATGAGCTTGTATAACTAACAATGAAAAGAAAAAATGGTCAGGAAGTTGCTTACATTTGCAACACACATCTGCCATGCATGTAAGTCAAGTACCTATATTGCTTATTTCATTGCCATCAATATTAATTACAGCAATAAAAATGACTCAGTTATTGCTGTCCTGAAAAGATGTTAATGATCTGGTCATCACTGAAATAGCTAAATTGGCTACTATGATGACACAATAAATTCAGACTATAATTGGGCTGATTCTCTATTCTCTGACGTCTGTGTAAATTAGGAGCTCCCTAAGAATAAAGCTGCTTAAATGAGATAGATAAGATTCAGATCTTTGCTTCATAGCTGTGGAGGCCTGGTTGTAGCAGTTAGGTAATTTTAGTTAGCCAGTCTAAAGTTCTATGCTACATTAGCTGGCATTTATATTCCACATACATAGCCGTCTGTATCTCAGGGTTGGTATGCCTCTTTAACTTACCAGCATAGTAATATTCTTGTACCGGTTATATTTTCCAGCAAATCATCACAAAGTATCTCATGATGAATAAATATAATAAGAAGAAAAGTAATTTTATCTGTTGTACATCTGAATAGTGGTACAAAAATCTTTTAACTGAATTCATGCTCAAAAAGCCAATTCTTTAAACCTCAGGTGAAAACAATATACACAACTTGACCCTCGTTTCTGATGTTTTTTAACAACATGACCACAATATTACTTTTCTACAGGGTCTCAGCCACCTTTGGAGAACAGGCTGGACAGTCTGCTATTAATGAACAGCAAGATAATACTTTGGGTTTTATGGGGTTTTTTTTCAGTGTGCTTAAGCTTTATTTACTTTGTGATGTTCAGACTTTGCTCTGAAGATAGAATGATTGATTTCTTCCCAGCATTTCCACACTGCTTGTCTTTTGTAGCATCCATAGGTTTCAAAAAGATTATTGAATTTTTTGTGCATGATACTTCTGTTACACAAAGAGATTGTATTATTCCCATTTTAGAGAAGGAGAAGGGGAGACAATGGTTGACCTGGTTTTACCTCACTTATTTTAGTTGCATAACTCTGGTACCGAAGTCAACAGCCTAATCATTTCAGATTTGATCTACTGTCAGTGGGAAAAAGCAAGATCTTTGCAGAACAACACAGATTTATGCTGGGTACCTCTCTGTTTCTGCAACCATAAGGAAACTAGGTTTCTAATTCTAACAGTGCTCAAAATTCACGGATGTAGAGTAAGACTGTGGATTATGCAAGGCTCAAGTTTTCATGGACCTAAAACCAAGCCTTCTAGTGAATGCATCTGTTTCCACCATTATATTGTTTTCTTGAAACGATCAATTTTGCGTTAGAGTTCTTTGATTTCTTCAAAGCAGATGACCCACAGATCCTATGCCAAGCGCCCACAAGGTGTGAAATATATGTTTTATAGCCAACAGTGGGAATTTTGGTTTGAGCAGCATGTCTGGGAATAGCGAGGGTTTCCTGCAGAAGTAGCTTGGGGACTTGGGTCCTCTGCAGATAGATTTCAGCTGCCTCTGTCAGGAGAACATACTTTCTTTTCTAACAGTCTACTTCGTAGCATGTTACACATATTCCAATTTCTGTTAAAAAAATAAAGTTCGATAAATTCTAACAGCTCATTAAACTGAGCAACCTTCACTTACCCCGAGCCCGGCCCGTTTGTGGACCTCGGTCCTTGAGCAACTGAAATGGCGAATTCAGCCTCTTGCACGCAGTCGCTGAAATACTTTGGCACTTTGCGGTTTTTCACCACTTTGACGCCCCTTGTCAAAACATTAAGGGGGATGTAGAGCAGCAGCATGTCATTATGTAACATTTTTACACATCATATTTATAAAGAGTCAAACACATTTTATTCTTGATCTAGAACTCTGCTAATTAGATGCCACTGACAGCTTGACTGCAGACTTTGAGTCTGAATACTGTCATGCTGTTCCCGGCTGGCATTTGTAGTTGGCTGGTCCATAGAAGCATGGCCCATTCTGCTCAGGTTTTCAAGACGAAACAGAAGCGTTGAAACTTTTCACCACTTGTTCATCATCTCTCGCTTGTTAATTAATGTCTGCATAGTGTTCTGAGCGTGTGCTGTCAGAATCCTGTCTTTTATTTCCTCAGTGAAAAAGCACAGAAAAGACTATCACAGGTACCCTACAAACAACTCAACCATCCCAGCTGGGAGAAAGAAAAGCCAGAGACTAAATCACCTGAGGCTATGAACTTGTGCAAAGCATGTGCATCACAGTGTTATCATAGCAATATAGGTTATTGCTCTTGTGATTATAGGTTAAAGAAAGCTTTTGTCATTTAGTGAGTTCAGGTTCAGCAAAAATGGGACAATATGGAGCTCAGCAGCTAATGTAAAAGCCATCCTCAAAGCATGGAAAGGTATTGATCAAGTTAGTGACCATCTGACCTAAAGGTACATACCAGGCAGATACTGCTTTCCCTCCTAGAAACTGTCTGGATCACATCCCAGAACATCCTGCTGGTAGCTGGAATATGTGATACACCTCACTCCGCTCAGACCATGCTGCTAAATAGCCCATGTCTGACCATCTTTCTGAACTATGTACAAGTCAGTCAAACATAGCAGACTCTTTGGGAGTTCACCAGGTCCATTATGCCTAATAATAAGTCATAAACTGTGTAGATTAGTAGTTTTCTGCATGGGCTAAATGTTACATGTCTACAGAAAAGGATCAGATCCCCTTCAATAAAATTAAATAGGAATTTAGCTGCCTATAGCCCCAGTTCATCATATGTGCTTTACAGAACTGCATGCCTCTAAATTTGCTATGCATTTTCGATTGAAATTTTTCTGGATGCCAAAATTCAGGCACTGTAATGTAAGAAAAGGGGTGTTTTCCAACCAAAATACCACTGCAATGCAGATTGTGAGTAAAGGCAAAAAAGCTAGGAGTGATCAGAACAGGGAAGAGCTATATCAGAAATGACATTAGTACCTGCCTTTCTTACTCATTGTCTAGTCATAATGATGGCTGTCTCTATTGCATTCCCTAAGTTATGTGGTAATAAGTAGATTGCAAAAGCTCTTGCAATTTGGTTTTTTTTTTCACCAGTTGTCTAAATCTTCTTATGTCAAAGCTCAGTGAAAACAAAGGCAAAAAGAATGTTAAGATTTCTGCTTATTTCTAATTAGATAATGTTTCATGTTTCTTTCTACAGTCAGAGTACTCCTGAGATGGTCTGTCTTTTATTTAGTGCCTAAACGCACACTCCTACCTCCTGAACTTGGAGGCATACATATGGAAACATAGATAGAACTTGTTATTCAGAAAAAACAAAGGCATGGAAACGAATTTGCTAGCAAGATAAGGGTTTTGGTCTGTATTTCAGTATGACCACAGAATTACATTGAGAGTTCAAGGTTATCCAATATCTGTAAAGAAATGGCCGTTTCTTTAGGAACATAAAGTCATGACCTTATACAAAGGCAGACTTTAGCTTTGTCAGTTCAGCACTCTTAATCTTGACCTCCTTATTTGAAGAACTGTGGAAAAGTGTGTGTGAGGGGGAAAACATGGGCATAATTGGACAGGAAAATGTTCAACTCTTTTATTTTCTTTGTTCTTTGGAAACAAAAATGCCTTTACATTTACTCACAATAAAACGAGATCTTTCTCAGCTGTGAAATTCTCCCCATAGAAATCTTACGTAGAAATAGTAAATAGTGCAGCACAAGGGAACGCCAATGACACGTTAGAGCTTCGGTTGAATGCTTGCTGTGCTTTGTGCATGATGCAGAATTCAATGGACAGAGATACTAAGGTACGGGGGAGAGGCTTGTTTGTGTTCAGATTGCATAATCCACTCGGTTTTGTCATTGTCGTTCTAGGCGTTTTCTCCAAGGATGTTCTGCTTCTCATGAAGTGCGTTCAGCCTTATCTGGAGTGCAGAAGCCTAAGGCTTTGTTGCAGTAGTTATTTATATCTTAACTACATGGAAAAAAATAAAAGGTAGCTGAAGAGGAAAACACTTCTTCAGTCATAAATAAATAGCTCATTTGTGCCTAGGGAGGAGAAGAGATTTCACCTCAATTGCAGAATCACGATTTCCAGGCAGAAACTATTGCGAAAAGGCTCTCTAAAACCAGATTTGTGCAGTTTGTTGTTGAAAGCCTATTGCTGAGATTTGCAAAATTACTCTGGGATTTGAATACCTTTGTGGGTTTTTAGGTGTCCAACTTGGAATGAATCTGAAAGGAGCCATTATAATCCTAAGTATTCACAGAACTCTGAAAACCAGACATTCCTGTCAAATATAAGACTAACCGTCTTGAAATGGAAGAACACAAAGTTTTTGCCTAAGAGAAAATGAGTGGCAGCTGCAGATGGAGGACGATATTCATGTGGGATAACTTCAGCCTCTGAAACACAATGGAAGCAAAAAAAGAAATCTTTAAAGTTTTCTATCAGTTGTCCAATTAACAATTTATGACCTATAGTAAATATTGATTCTGTGGTCAGAAGCTGATTTCAGACAGCAGCCTAAATCTTTATTGAAACATGTAAATCAGAAACCATGCCATGTTTATGATGATACTGTTATGAGCGTGTTTGATATCGGTTATACTGGTATGAAACTAAAATACTATAAAGGTGTTTCTTATTTCCTTAGAGGAATCAGCTATACCCAAATAGCAACATCCCATGAGCTTTGTCATTTCAGTTATGGTGTTCAACAAAATAGTCATATCATAGTTGAAACACCAAAATTTTGTCTCTTAGAAGACCTTATTTATTAGCTGCAGCCAACCCTACTCAAAAGAGTAACTTTTGAAAATCAGGGAAAAACCCCTCAATTGTATTTCCCCCTCATGTGCAGGTTTTGCAAAGACACTTTTCTTTTTCATTTCAGTAGAGTTCTTTTGGGTTTAAAGGGTAAAAAGTCAGAAAAGAATCAAAATTCGTACAGCAACATCAAATTTGAACCGCACACAAGCAAGGTTTGCTACTCAATTTTAGTTGAGGCTGCTTTTGCGTTAACTGACCTGCTATGCTGATCTCTCAGATCATCATCCACATTGCATTTGAACATTTCCAAACCTATCAAATAAACTATGATATTTTTTCTCCCTCTTTTTCTGCTGTTAAGCTGGAAGAGTACACTACCAATTTCCCCAGCATACAAGATTTCTAAGCAGCAGCAGAGAAACCTGAACTCTCCAAAGCTCATGCTGAAATGCAGCATTTCTCTATTCTTGAATTCCTTTCAGTAGGTGTTGAAACCTTGTACAGTAAATTGCATTTTACATGTTAGGAACTTCAAAAGAAGGTGTTAATATAATTGAGACATGATAAGTTTGACAGTTGGTGTCATTATATGAGTTTCACTCAGCAGCCTTCTGAAGCAAAAATAATTAAAAAGCCTGTCTTCCCAAAGAAAGGGAGCTTATGCCTATAATGCTGAAATAACTTCCTAATAACTTGCTTTAATCCATAAAGTCCTTGTCCCAGTCCAATATTCAACATTTGAAAATGGATTACATGTAACTATTCTGACTCCCGTAGTGCTGGCGTTATTTAAAAAATGGCTCTTTAGCAACAGTACCGTTGTATTCTGTGGTTATTACACTCCCTTATTAAAGTAGGGATGGACAAATACCTCACAGTTAGCTACTTAACACTTACTTTAAATCTCTTTGGTCTTCCATCTATAGGCTGGGGTCCTGCCCCAAATTACTACTTTTATCATGATTTGTTGAAGATCAACAAAATACCCAAGAAAGGGCTGAGCACAGCCAGGAACAGAGCTGCCAGCAGCGTTGGGGAGCCTGGCAACACGAGACATTCTGAGCATCAATTAGTTGATGCTAAAGGCACTAGGGGCATTAGAGAAGCAACTAGTTGATTCATTTCCTGCTGAAATTTTGGTCCCCAATTATTGATGTAGTTGATCAGTGTCCATTAGGCTTCAGATTGCTAAGAAGGGTAGGAGGAGGGTTTTTTTGGTCTGTTTGAGACCCATGAGAAAAGCTGAATTAAAAATTGATCAACAAATGAAAATGACACTATATTTGTAACATACAAAGAGAACTGTCCTTTTGGCTCACATATGTCAATGCATAATTAAGTCAAGGATGGATCTGACCACTGATTCTTTGGGAATATTCTTGGAATGTGTCATATGTGAAACCTATTCTGCTCTTCAAAGAGCTCAGAGTTCCTGGGACTTGCACTAACTCTCCATATTCCTTGCTGAAACATGTATTGTGCTCCTAATTTGCCTCTCTACTTCCAGCCTGCATTGTGTAGATTATTCTCCTCAAAACAGCAGAAAGTGTTATGAATTCTAAATACAAAGTCTTTTATGAAGTCACCCAGTTAGACAGCTAGCACTCACTTTGCAGTAAGATCTGTACAAAGATCAAACATGACCGAGTTTATGGTGAAATCAGGAATGGACACAGCAGTAGACCTTCTCCATAAAAATTGCATTGTATAAGTATTTAAAAGCTACAAAAAATAGCACTTCAGATTTTTCGAGCCTGCCTAGCATAGCCCCAGCTTTCACAGAAATCTGGTCTTCACCTAAATTCATCCCTGCATCTCTTAGTTGTTACTCTGTCCTTGGAGGATATTATTCCTTGTTGATATGAGTGAATCAGAATTAAAACCAAAATGCTTATAAAAACAGATCTCCAGTTAAGAGCCACAGGCACCTTTTAATCTCACAATGAAGGATTTGTGTACTATGGCCTTCCCTCAAAAAGAGAGTGGTATCTACTTTTCAAAGTCCCCCTTTCAACAGTTTGAATCACGAAGAGAGAAGGAATATTGTGCTCAACTGCAACTGAAGAACGATTTAGATAACAATACACAGTTCAGATTCATCCCACTAAATTTGATTTCTGCACTACATGCCACCTTACCCATTTTACAAGCTTATTTATCCTTCCATGTGCTTAAAGATAAATGGTCCACACTTGGATCGGTGAAAATAACATGTTCTGTGAAGAATGGTGCTTCATCCAGGCTGTTGTGCAGCTTATATTAAGTTAGACATTAGGCCTAGGTTTGATACTTCTACATCACTTGGCAAGAAAATTCTGCTTTGGTAGGCACACTCAGACCATGTCAGACCTTCCCAGACATCTCGAAGTAGAGGTTTGTGAACTTTCATCTTTAAACAAACACAAATGCCAACTTTGTAAGCTCCCAGTTTTGCAGTAGACAACAAATGGAGCCGAAAGAAGAAAAAGATTTTGATGCCTTTGTCTTAAATCAGAGCAGGCACTAGGCTGAAGGCAAGCTTGGACAAACAATAAGGCCTACAGGGACGGGCAGAGGGAAGCAGGAACAGTAACACTAAGCAGGCAACAAAACCTGGGCAATCAGGTCTAGGACTGATTTGTAGATGGGCCTCCCTGTTGTGTGCACTATGCTGAGGGAATACTTTCATTGTGCTGCAGCAGCATTTGAAGGGCTAATCACAATTATTTATTGTTCTTATGTCTTAGTTAAATCTTTGAGCCTTACCACCTCAGTGCCAACACTATCAGTCTCCTCTCCTCTATAAAAATGTTCACTTCCACTATTTCATATTCATGATAACTTTGATGCCTGCTCTCATTTGTAATGGTGCTTGCATTCACATTGCAGATCTTTCCAAAAACCACATGGAACACTGTACCAATGAATCTGAAAAGGTTTTAGAGGGTTTGAGGGAGGTCTGGAAATAGGATCGTCATCGTCAGCATGCAAGGTCTGGCCTCCACATACAGGATGTCAGTCATATCCAATCGTTCACAGACATCATCCCCAAGCTCCTAACCCGGTCCCCAATTTCCATGACTTGCTGCAGTTCAGCTTATGTACTTAACATTGCATCAGTCACTTTTCATATACATAGATTTCAGTAACCATTATCGTGGCACTTTCATCAACAGCTTTCCTGAGAGATCATCTAAAGTTGGTTCTCATGAAGCAGCTTCACGCAAGGCACCATCAGTGGCTTTATCCCCTTGAGGGAATATTCTCTTACTAATCCAACTTGCATGATCTACTCTGATTGTACAGCCTCCGCATGTCTACTGCAGATTAAGAGCTACCTTTTCCAGTCTTCATGTCTGTCATCCAGACCTGAAGAGAAAGGAAAACCAGAGCACCGCTGGGAGAACTTACTCCATCGTTGTGAGAATGTGACACATCCCCAAATTACAGTGGGGATAGCTGAAACATGATGGGGGAGGCCCTGTGTTATAACACTAGTAAATTAAATGTGCTTTTGTAACTTTTTTGTATCTTACACAACGCAGCAGGAATGACATGAGGGAAAATGACAGGCAAGCACATGCCTCAGCTAAGGAGAGGGGAAAGAAGGTGAAGAAGCAGGAGGTGGTGATAGAGCATGAATAGGCATCCCCAGACAATCAAGCTGACAGAAGGAGTGGGAGTTTGCAGGCAAACTTTCTGGAGTCTCATTAGATTGAGAGCAGGCTGATGAGAGCTGTACATAACAGGTGCTTTATTTAACAGGGGGGAGAGAACATGAAAATGAAATGAAAGAAAATTATTAGGAATAAAGTTTCACCATGTGTTGGAGGCTGAGGCCGTGACAAGGAAGAGTGTGGTGTTCCATCTCTTTCTGTTCCTTTCTCTGTGTGTAGGCTTTGAAGCAGGAGGTCTGAAGGTTTCCTGTGGACCTCCTGCACCCTGCAGGGATGTGCTATGATGTGCCCATCCTTGAAGGATCTATAGCTTTCCATAGCTTTGGCACCTACAGTATTCTTTCAAGGACAGATCAGTACTGTCACACAGGGCCTGGGACAAATGGCATTTCAGGTGTCCAGTGCAACATCTTACAAGCTCCATGATGTAGTGACCAGCATGTGACCTCATTAGTGGTTTTGGATCTGTTTCCTGAAGAATCGCTGATGTGGCCCAGAGCCTCTGAGGGAAGTGTCCTGTACACTTCCACATGTTCAGAAAAGCAGCGCTTGAACTGAGTCTTAGCCTGCAGAGGTTTTGTGAGGTTAGATATAAGGAAGAAGTTCCTTAGTGTGAGAGTGGTGAGGCACTGAAACAGGTTGCCCAAAAAAGTGGGAAAATGCTCCATCCCTGGCAGTGTTCAAAGCCAGGTTGGACAGAGCCTTGGGTTAAATGGTCTAGTGTCAGACATCGCTGCCCATGGCAGGGCGGTTGGGACTAGATAATTTTAAGGTCCTTTCCATCCCTAACTGTTCTATGATTCTATGACCTTTCTGAGCAAGTCTTGACGTTTCTTTTCCACCTTCCAAAAGCATCAAGAAAACGCAGTCACCAAAATAGCTAGTTCCACCACTCCCAGAAACAGAACATTATCTGCCATGAAATTTAACTTAGTAAGTCTGGGGTTTGATAAATAGGACCTACATATAAGAATTTTAGCTCTGTGTAGTTAACCAAGGAAATTCTTACCCAGCTTACTATGAAAGTGCTGCCAGAGACAGGATGACATAGGTATCCAGCAGGTACGAAAGATGTTCAGCAGTTACCAGTTTATTTACTTTTCTCATTGCATCAGAATACATGAGCAGCAGACTTCTGTTTTTTTCCCTAGAATCATAGGATCATAGAATAGTTAGGGTTGAAAAGGACCTTAAGCTCATCCAGTTCCAACCGCCCTGCCATGGGCAGGGACACCTCCCACTAAGCCATGCCACCCAAGGCTATGTCCAACCTGGCCTTGAACACTGCCGGCAATGGATCATTCACAACTTCCCTGGGCAACCCATTGCAGAGCCTCACCACCCTTACAGTAAAGAACTTCTTCCTCATATCCAATCTAAACTTCCCCTGTTTCAGTTTGAACCCGTTA